>SNQJ01S0034816.1:110561-123646 GCA_010110895.2 Picea sitchensis | reverse complement strand
TTTTCCCTTGTTGTAAATAATCTCATAATCATACCCAAACAACTTGGTCATCGAATTTTTTTGCTCCGGGGATAAAATTCGTTGTTCCAGGTGTTGGCATGCAATGGGAAGACCTAGGGTTCAACATGAATTCACCAATAAAACCCTTAGACACCAGCCCTTTTAGCATCACCCGCAAGCAGGTGAAGTCTCACCCAAGGTATCTATGGGAACTGCAAGAACCATGTTTTCGTAGTGATGAAGCGAAGGGAGGAAGTCCTCATAACCATTATACTTAGCATTTTTTCATTATACCTTATATCAGGTGCGCAGAAACATAATAACATGTAACATATTCATAGCAACAAAACATATATCATATATGAAATAAACAAAAAAAACACATCATAACACATAGACACCATGATTTAATGTTGTTCAACCAAGATGGGCTATGTCCACAATGGCCAACTTCGTAATATATTATTTAGAACATCCATTAAAAATTACGCATATTGCGCTCATACATTATGCCCTTGTCATTCTCCTATCTCTATATATCCCTTGCCAGTCTTCACTCTTACATATCTCGCATACCTTTCATACATGCTTACTTAGCTCTTCATACATTGCATGCTTAGATTGCTTTTCCTACCTTGCTTTCTATCTATCACAAAAACCCTTACATATTTATACAATTACAATAGGGCTTAGCCCGTATCAATGGACCCAAAATTCCTAACATCTTCCAACGATCTTCCTTATTTCGCATGCGTTGATCCCTGAAAGTGAACCAACTATATTTCCTTCCTTAGAATGTTCTGCGTAGTTCCCAAAAATGGTCCCTGTTATAGAAAAAATTTTAGGTTGGACAAAGCCCCACCCAAGCACAAAGAAAGTGCTACAACTTGGTAATCCTACACCCAATGTCACCTCAATGTAGGTCCCACACTTCAAGGGTGACTAGGTCACTCTAGGGAGGTGATCCCGGTGACCCTAGGGGGATTGATATGGAGATGGAGAGAAATGGAAGTGAATCCCTTAGAGGTCACGTCTAAGTGGAGTGAAAAGTGGGAACATATGCCTTGTAAGTCAAGTGATTATTTCCCCAAAGGTATATTACTTCTCTGGATCATTGTACCTACCCGAGACACAAGAAAATCCAACTTGCAATCATATATGTTAGTATGGATCAACAAGTTAAACTTGATTTCCCTAATTTGCAGGAGTAGATGGCAGTTTATATCAGCAAGTAAGACATTCAAATCAACATGTAAAACATGTGATCAACCAACAATATTATCAATGACTATGGCAATCAATTATGACTAAAAAATGACACTTTAAGGTTGAATAAAGCAAGTTGTTATAACATGTGTTTTCTGCAGAACATTGCACCCTTATGGTTGTAGCATTCATTCAATTTTATCAGAAAATTACACCATTAAAACATGCCAACAATTAGCCCAAAAGATGCGCCCTAATTAGTAGAGTAAATGAACAAAGTTTATGAGCTAGTCTAGGGTTAGTTTAGGAGTTATTGTTAGTATTTTATCTAGGTTAGATCAGCCCTAATGGTTGTAGGTTATGGTTTGTAACAAAAATTAAAGTAGTGAGAGAGAGGGGATGCCCTAGTAGGGGAATACTCCTCTCAATGAGGAAAACCAAGTTCAAGCAAGATAAAAATTCACGTTTCCCAAGGAAATTATTTTATATCTCCAATGCAAAAAACATATGACTAGTTCCTTTACTATTGGGTTAATGGAGTCAAATAAAGAAAGAGCTAGAGAAGCTACCTCCTTGGAGGTGTAATCCCTTTTACTTCCCAAGGAAATTTTCTCTAGCTAGGGTTTAAGCTAAGAGAGTGTATGCCCTTATACTTCTCTTAGCAAACCCTTGTTTAACCAATAATATGAAGCATACAATGATGAATACTATGGTGGGGGTGTATTCCCTTATACTTCCCACCTAGATCCTAGCACAACTATCCTTGACTTGAAAAAATGATAGCATAAGAGTAAATGACCATACCAAACTCAAGAAAGATGCTAATATAATCCACCATAAAAGTTAGAAAGCATTCATCCAAGGCTAGTGCCTCACTCCATCAACCATTCATCAAGATATCCATAAAAAAGTGCACAAGAGACAAATAGAGAAAAAGATAGCGAAAATTTCAGACCAATACTTCTCACAATGAGAGAGAGTTATGTTAAAATGAGATCTTATGATCTCTTATTTATACAAAATGTCACCAAGGTGACTTGCTCACAAATTAAAGGGTAAACCAAAATACTAGGGGTCAATATCCCTAATATTTCCCCCTTTAACAAAGTAATATTAAACAATTTCATTTAAAGTTTCACTTTTGCACAAATAAACCCTAATTTTACATGGACGTTTCCCCTTTATGGGACGTTTTTCCACTTTGAAGAAGTCATTGGTGTTGAAGAAGCACGGGTAGGACTCCAAAGGCCACATGTCAAGCATCTAGACGATCTCATCATGGTGAAGACCCTCATCTCCTCAAAACTTCCATGTTTCAATGAGTGACACCTCACCACCAATCCCTAACCCCCCTAGGTCACTAGATGATGGAAATATCACCCACAAACACCGAGTGGAAATGATAGGGTTGGCTCGTAATGAGACCCTCTTTCTCTCAGCCATTCAATTGAGAGTCATTACCCTGGTTTGCTGACTAGATAATGGCAATGTCCTACCGCTAGATATCCATGGTCATGATAAGTCGGCTTGTGATGAGACCTTCTATCCTTCAACTAACCTTTTAAGCATTCTTTATTATATTGTGGGTCTCATTTACTCAAAGATAAGTGTTTCAATGCTTTCTTGGGTGATCCCTGGGAGAAGCATCTGGAAGGTTTATACAAGGCTTTTATATTTTACCCAACATCAACCCCTCTGGGCTTTCAACCCCTTCTTCCCATAGAATGATGGAGAACCCCTTCTTGGGTTAGTACACCCTAAAATCCCAAGAGATAAGGAAATTTGGGGGAATAATGATGTAAAATGGTAAGTATGGTCAGGAATGATACGATGGCTCTTTAAGGGAGTTCCTAGTAGACCCATTCCCAAGGAAGACCACTTACTAGGGCAGAATGTCAACCACCAAGGTGAAGTAGGGAAAATATCATAATGTCCAAGCATATATCATGAAATATAGAGCAATCTAAGATACACCATACTCAACTGGCTTAAATATTGAAATGATGCTCACCATAATTCTAACGTGTACCTCATGGAGTAAGGCCCACCACCTTCCAGAAGACAACTGATGTGGTGGATGCCATCTGGAAATAAGTGACCATCTGTGGTGGTGAGAGGGGTTTCCATCTGTGCAAAAGTGTATTTTTGGTCATGTATTCTCTCAACACTCCATATCTGCAACCTGAGTGCCTCGAGACATAATCTCCTTAGTTATCCACAAAATGGGGATAACATTTGGCCCCTACTTGGGGACATGTTCTTGCTGTAGAGTGCATGAGAACCGCAACATATCCTAGTAGACCTGTTCCTGCAAGGAAACATCAAACTATCAAGTGTAGGATGGCTTACTCATCCTTGTTCTCATATGATCATAATCAAAACCAACTAAGCTAAAAAAGTAAAATTTTGACATTTTTTCAAAATTTTCTATGCTAAGCATGAAATCAATATGCAAGTAGAGAAAAATGAAAATGAAAATGAAACTAAGCTAATATGATCAAACAAAATTCAATATGTAAGCAAACAAGATGACTTACCTACTTACCTGGGGCCTCGAAGCTTTGATGATCAAGTGCCTCAAATGCTAGGTGAAATAGTATATCCAGTGCAACCCCCTAACCATTTGATGAAGACATTTCCACCTGTTCCTAATCATGCAAAACAAATAATATAAGTCCATCACATAGTAATCATGAGCATAAATAGACATATAATCAACCATGAAATAAGACTCATGGAGATGGGTGGGAGGGAGGAAATCCTTATGGAAAGAGAAATCATCAGCATGATCATCTTACCTGAAAGTGTAGCCACAAGACTGATCAATCCATCTCTGAAGGGTGCTATTATATGTAGATGAAGGCTCATCTTCATCTACACGTAAAGACTCACTACTTATCTAGGACTGAGAGGAAATGAAATATCGAAAGAATACTGCATGGTCTCATGGAGAAGAGGGTAAAAGGTAAGGAACACTCTCAAGTGTAGAAAAACACCGCCTCTTCCCCTCTAAATCTTGATGAAAATCTACAAGATGAAAATACTTATGTTTCAAAGGATGAATCTCTAATTCCTATGTGGTGGCCACGTCATGGTAATCCTCAAAATCTGAGCACAATGGTTGAGAATACTCATAAATCAAATATGCATCCTCAAAAGGGTATGTATTAAAGGATGAATGAAGATCATGTTGCAACAAGTCATCCTCAAAAAGGAAGAAAAAATATGTAACCATGTCATCACTAGGTCGCCAAACATATGAATCATACATGCATGGAGGCTAGTCCTATGAAGATGACATTTCAACCTCCTCTACCTGAGAGCTTCCCTCAATGTCATAAATGGGATCTCTATCAATAATGAAGTACATCCCATCTATGTCTCCCAACCTCTATGAAATCATTAATTTTCTTGTCAACTATATCTGAGAGTTGTTCCATGAATTCATTTGCACAATAGGAGTTGATCACTTCCTCACAAGACTGGATAACTTCATTTTCTTCAAAAGGGAAAGAAGATAGTAAAGTCACATTCATGCCTTCTGCAAGAAAAACTTCATCGAGATCCTTTTGGAATTTTTCTTCATTTCCACAGTCATGTAACAAAGCATCATCAAAGTTCTCAAAAAGATTATAACTTATCATGTTCTCTTTTTGATGTGCAGGAGGAGTAGAGGTTTGGATTTCCTCATCAAGTGGAAGAGCATATACTTCATCTTCATCATATATCTCATATGGATCTTCTTCAAGATTTTATTCATCTATGTCTCATGATTGATCAGAAAACCTTCTCGGAAAAGAGTGCATTTGAGCTCTTGGAAAGAATCTTGCAAACTTAGTAGCTCATTGATTTTGCCTGAGAAATTATTCAATGATATTTTTAGAAGAAGGGATACTCTTTGGATCACATGAGTGTGCAAACCAATCCTTTTTAATTGATTCCAGTGAATACACACAAATTTTCATCAGCACATATTCATGTAGCACATTTAAGCTTGAAGCATACTTCATATAATTCACCACATGGGTGACTGCTAGAGCTGGATCACTGTCAAATTTTGAGCAACTTTCCCTCCACTCTAGGGAGCAATAATTTGGATATCTAGGAATATCATGAACATCAAAGGAGGGATCAACCTTATGGAATTCCCATGAGGCCATGGTTACATTACTTAGGGTGACACCTCAATGGATTCGCTAGATGAGATCAAGGCTCACCAAAGGATGGAAAAGGATAAGGGAAAATGGGGTTCTATGAAGGTGGAGTCGCCAGATGAGCTTCAACATGAGCTCATCAAGAAGGGTGGAAAGGGAACATCCTTTGGGTGGAGTCACCAGGAAAGCTAAGGGAAAGACTATGGGATATCTTACCCAAGTGTCATTAGGGTACAAAGAATATTCAAAATCTTCCCCGACAACGAAACCAAAATGTTATAGCACAAGTTTTAGGTTGGACAAATCCCGATCCAACCACAAATCAAGTGCTACAACTTGGGAATCTTACACCCAATGTCACCTTGATGTAGGTCCCACACTTCAAGGGTGAATAGGTCATTCTAAGGAGGTGATCTTGGTGACCCTAGGGGGATTGAGATGGATATGGAGATAAATGGAAGTGAATCCCTAGAGGTCAATTCTAAGTGGAGTGAAAAGTGGGAAGATATGTCTTGTAAGTAAAGTGATTGTTTCCCCAAAGATATAGTACTTCTCCGTATGATTGTACCTTCCCGAGACAAGAAAATCCAACTTGCAATGATAAATGTTAGTATGGATCAGCAAGTTAAGATTTATGTCCCTAATTTGCAGTAGTAGATGACAATTTATATCAGCAAGCAAGACATTCAAATCAGCATGTAAAGCATGATATCAACCAACAATATTATCAATGAGTATGGCAATCAATTATGATTGAAAAATGACACTTTAAGGCTGAATAAAGCAAGTTGTTATAACATGTGTTTTCTGAATAAAATTGCAGCCTTACGGCTGTAGAATTCATTCACTTTTATAAGCAAATTACACCATCAAAACATGCAAACAATTATCCCAAAATATGCTCCCTAATTAGTAGAGTAAATGAGAAAAGTTTAGGAGCTAGTCTAGGCTTAGTTTAGGAGTTATGGTTAGTAGTTTATCTAGGTTAGATCAGCCCTAATGGATGTAGGTTAGGGTTTCTAATAGTAAGTAAAATTGTGGGAGAGAGGGGATGCCCTAGTAGAGGAAGACTCCTCTCAATGAGGCAAACCAAGTTCAAGCAAGAGACCTTTCAAAAGATAAAAAAATTCACGTTTCCCAAGGCAATGATTTTATATCTCCAATGCAAAAAACATACAACTAGTTCCTTTACTATTGAATTAATGCAGTCAAATAAAGAAAGAGCTAGAGAAGCTACCTCCTTGGAGGTGTAATCCCTTTTACTTCCCAAGGAAAGTTTCTCTAGCTAGGGTTTAAGCTAAGAAGGTGTATGCCCTCATACTTCTCTTAGCAAACCCTTGTCTAACCAATAACATGAAGCATACAATGATGAATACTATGGTGGGGGTGTATTCCCTTATACTTACCACCTAGATCCTAGAACAACAATCCTTTACTTGAAAAAATGATAGCATAAGAGTAAATGACCATACCAAAATYAAGAAAGATGCTAATATAACCCATCATAAATGMTAGAAAGCATTCATCCAAGGCTAGTGCCTCACTCATCCATCAACCATTCATCAATATAGACATWAAAAAGTGCACAAGAGACAAACAGAGCCAAAGATAGAGAAAATTTCAGACCAATACTTCTCACAATGAGAGAGAGTTATGTTAAAATGAGATCTTATGTTCTCTTATTTATACAAAATGTCACCAAGGTAACTTGCCCACAAATTAAGGGGTAAACCAAAAGAATAGGGGTCAATAGCCCTAAACAATTCATTTAAATTTTCACGTTTGCACAAATAAACCCTAATTTTACATGGACGTCTCCCCTTTATGGGACGTTTTGCCACTTTGAAGAAGTCATTGGTGTTGGAGAAGCATGGGTAGGGCTCCAAAGGCTACATGTCAAGAATCTAGAGGATCCATCATGGTGAATACCCTCTTCTCCTCAAAACTTCCATGTGTCAATGAGTGACACCTCACCACCAAGCCCTAACCCCCCTAGGTGGCGTCATGCCTCTAGAAGTGATGTTTTGCCTCTCCTAGGAAAATTGTTTGGCTTGTGGGGGCTAGTTCCAAGTCATCATCAAGGCCTTCCAAGTCTGATATTTCTCATTCGTTATACGATCCCTTGGCATCCAACCTGTGGGCTTGTAGCCCCATGGAAGCCCAAGCTAGGCTTGTTCTCCTAAAAATGTCCACCAACTACGTCCTGTAAAGACAAATGAGCATGCCCTCCAAGGATCTCAAGTCATAACATCATGATAAGTTAATATAATCAATAAATGGGCCATCTAAGCATGTGCATCAAATATCACTATATCAAACAATTAATTTTTCAAAGACACTATGCGACTTGTCAAGCTCAAATATGGGAGGGTTGATGAGGTGTCCTATTGGGTAGATATTGCTCTAGTTCAAGGAGAGTTTCCAAGAGATCCCTCTTTAATCCATGCAAAGTGGATGAAGTGGTTGGGGTCAAGACTCAATGGGTATATGTCTCATGACATACAAGGGGTCATAGTGTCTCATTCATGGGTGCCTTTGTAGAGGGTGTGTGGTACCTTCGTCTGTAATGCACTTTTTCCAAGCCCATAAATTGCATTTTATCTTTATTTCTTTGTATTTTCTCTCAATATAGTATAAGGATAGGTTGAAGCTCATTGCCTTGGAATGATGACCAGATGATGGAAATGTCACCCACAAACACCTAGTGGAAATGAGAAGGTTGGCACATGATGAGACACCCTTTCTCTCAACCATGCAACTGAGAGCCATTACTCTGGTTTGGTGACCAGATGATGGCAATGTCATACCAATAGATATTGATGGACATGATATTTCGACTCGTGATGAGACCTCCTATCCTTCAACTAACCTCTTAAGCACTCTTTATTATATTGTGGGTCCCTTTTACTCAAAGATAAGTGTTTCACTACTTTCTTGGGTGATCCCCGGGCAAAGCATCTGGAAGGTTTATACAAGGATTTTATCTTTTACCCAACATCAAACCCTTTGGGATTTTATCCCCTTCTTCTCATATAATGAGGGACAACCCCTTCTTGAGTCAATACACCTTAAAATCCCAAGAGATAAGGAAATGGAGGGGAATAATGATGGAAAATGGTAAGTATGGTCGGGAATGATATGATGGATCTTTAAGGGATTTCCTAGTAGAAAACCCATTCCCAAGGAGTACCACTTACTAGGGAAGAATGTCAACCTCCAAGTTGAACTAGGGAAAAACGAATAATGTCTAAGTATATATCATGAAATTTAAAGCAATCTAAGATACAACATAATCAACTAGCTTAAATATTGAAATGATGCTCACCATAATACTGACTTTTACCTCATGGAGCAAGGCCCACTACCTTCCGAAAGCCAATTGATGTGGTGCATGCCATATGGAAATATGTGACCATTTGTGGTGGTGAGAGGGGTTTCCATCTATGAAAAAGGGTATTGTTGGTCATTTAATCTCTCGACACTCCATATCTGCAACCTGAGGGCCTCGAGACATAATCTCCTTAGTTATCCACAAAATGGGGATAACAGTCCCAAAATCCTATCCCAACAGGCTCCCAACACTCACCTGTGGCTCATCCTTAGCCACTTAGTCCTTACGATGCGCTTCTTGGCACGTCGCAACAAAGTTCTGAAAATTTTTCTTCGTGGTTGTGAAATTCTCCTTTTCCTATGCTTCTTACTACAAAATCCTCTCTGTTGTTTGCATGGTAATTGGGGTCTTCAGTGTCTCTACATTTTCTTGCATCACTTGCTTTACTATGCCTTGTGAAACCGCATGTTCTTTTGTCACCCGAAATTCTTCCTCTTGCAATGACTCAAGCTTCTACACGAGAGTTCATTGTTTTTCTCTTAATTGGTTTATCTCGAGGTACAACTCCCATTCACAACTATTGCAACCATTCATTCTATTGTTGGCAGAGTGCTTATTATTTCTTTGAACTTCCACACCTTCTCTTTTGTAGCCTATAGCCTATGTTCTATGGCTTGTAACTCTGCATCCTCCATCAAATGAGACCACACTTGTGTACTTTCTTCCTAAAACTTTGCACATTCCTCATCCAAAATCCTAATTTTCTCCACGGTGGTCATGGTTGTATTCTCTCACTTCTCCCTTTCTTCTAGTGGGGTACTTGGTGTTGTGTGAGCTTCCAAATCAACTATCTTTGCATGGAAACCCTAAATGGTTCTCTTATCTTTGTCACTTTTTCTTCTAAAGGAGTAACTTCTTCTATTTTTACCTCTGGGATATTCTTGTATACCTCTTGCACTACCTATTTCAATCTTGTTGTTTTCTACACAACTTCGTCCCATTCTAGCATGAGTTTGTTGTATTTTGCATGTAGTGCATCATTGTCTGCAGTGGCTTTGACCAACTCCATAATAATTGATTCTGCATGCAACTGGATCTCTTGTGAGACACTTTTATGCAAGATATGTAGCACGTTCAAAGGTAACTATTACAACACTAAGTCAATATGACTAAATGCTTGTGTGTGCTCTTGCGTTTCTGTCATGGGGAACTCTATGGCCACTGCTGATATCTTCATGATCCAATGCTCTGTTGTTTTTGATGATGGTTGATATGTTGTCGGTCATGACTCTTTTGTATTTTTTCTGCTCTCTATCTGTTCTTCTTCTATCATTCAAACTAGTGTTATCCTGGTCGATTCCAAAATCTGGCGCAGTGTATCTATCTGTACCTTCACATTCATGTACATTTTCTCTTGTTTCTATGTTGCGTGCTAAAATGATTCCTCAGTGACTTCTTTCACTAGATCTCCAATCTTCTCCAAGTCATCTTCAGTTAAATATTGGATAGCTACATCCTTTGAGTCTTTCCTCTTCTTGTTTTTATTTGTTGAGCACTCCTTAGGATGCTCTTTTCTCTTCTCTCCAACGGACGGTGTTGTTCGAGTGTCACCTGCACCATTCCCTTGTTCTTTTTATTCATGTTCTTCTTCTTGATCCTTCCCTTGGTGTTTTGTTTCCTTCTGCGCTATTTATGACACTGGGGTTTTCCACTCTTCTTATGAGTCATTTATAATTAGAATGACATACTTTTCTGTCAACTTGTAGTTAGTTGTCAACCATTTCTGATCTGTATCTCTTTTTTCTTGGATGTACGTATGGTGTGGCCCTGCTTTAAATCACACAAATTATTTGTATGCTTCAATTGTTTGAGGTAGTATTCATGGTGTGTCCTCAATACATTTTCATATTGTCTCCTTATAAATGTAGAACATGATATTATTGTCCATTTGTCTATCCTTGTGCAAGGTATACCAAAAAGAAACATACCTTACTGTCAGGCATAGTTGTTGCATATCTTCCAAGAAATAGGTTTCTTCTGGCTCCCTCCAAGCAACTAATGCAATACAAATTAGTATCCATGCATAATGAAATTCAATACCTTTATCATGTGCTTCCCTACAGTCAGTTAAAAAATGGTTCACCAAAAATGTCACCCAATTCATATGCACTCCTGCTGTGCACTTCTATGCTACTCCTATTACTCATGTTGACACATGATCTTTGTGACATTTCTTGATTAACTTGCAAGCCAACACCTTCGTCACAAAACTAAAGGAATCATCATTGATGCTCGAGACATCCAATCCATGCACTGCTCTGTGTGTTCCATATTTTTCCTTCATCCTTTCTGTTAATGCTTTCTCTTGAGTCTTATCCGTGAATAGAGGTAGTGGGCATTCCCCTTCTGATGACAATCCTGTAATTTTCACTACAATTTGGGTGTCGATCGACACTATATTTTCCAAATAGAGAAACCCTTCGTGGACAAAAATCAACAATAAATTGACACAGATGTTGATTATGCACTTTTGCCAAAATTTGGGATCTCCAACAGGTTCAATATGCATGTAATTCGTTGCATTCATGTTTCCCACTCCTGTGGCTCGACTGTGAGTACCAGTGAGTCTACGTTGATTCCTGTACACAGATAATTCTGTGGCACTAACTCTGACCTGGGTGGATATTGGTGGCCACCCACCTATTCCAAATTCCAACTGGCTCATCTTGATAGTTTTCACTTCAACACGGTGTTCTGTAATGGGGACACTTCTTTGTAATTATGGGTTCTACACTTCTGAGGTTGTCTTGAATCCCTACACAACATCCAGGTGGATATTGGTGGCCTCCCTACTCATCTTCTTGCGAATGAGCATAGCCTTCATATCTCTTCTCAGAGATAACTCTTCCACCATTCTAGTGAGTCTACCACTCTGTATTTTTACAGTCTCTGTACATTTATTTCATTAATAGAAATAATGTATTGTTTTATTTCTCTATTTTTGGAAATATTTATGTTTATTTCATTGTAATATCTCTGCTTTCATTTCATTATGAAAATAATCTGGATCAATGGTATCAGAGCAGGTTGCTCTTGATCATTTTTCAGTGCATGTCCCCGACAAGGTCAGAGTATAAAAGTTGGGTCTCGAGCCTGTCTCTCTTGAGGTCAATGGCTCTCACATGCCCAAGAAACCCTCCATGGCAGAAGAAAAGAAAAATGATGAAGCAAAATATTCTATTAACCTATTTCTTGAGGAATTTCTCACGTGACAGGGGGACGAAGTGATGGAGAATTTTTCCTACATCCTTCAATTCCTTCTGATAGCAACATGCACATATTCATCAAGCAAAAAATTTGGGGGAACTTCTCCCTTCAAGGTACAAATTAACTTTGATATTCCTATATTTGAAGGTCAGATAGATGCAGATTCCCTAGAAAAATGGTTAAATATTCTAGAAGGTTATTTCTTGGTTCACAATTTTTTTGACGACGAAAAGATCACCTTCGCACTCCTCAAGGATCTCCCCCATGTCAAACATTGGTGGGAAACTTACTGGGAGAAAAGTTCAATAGAGGAATATGGAATATATGGGGCCGAGCCCACTTGGAAGTTTTGTGTGGATGCGGCCAAGAAAAAATATTACCCTGTTGATAACTATGAAGACCAATACATGAGATGGACCACAGTGTGACAAGAGAAGGGAAAAACAATGTTGGAGTTCACAAATACTTTCCATACCTTGTGTACCAATATAGGTATCAAAGACTCTGAGCGACATCTGAATCTGAAATACTGTGGGGCATTGCATATGTATATCCAAACTGAAATGGATTTCCTAAACATCTCAACACTGGGAGCTACCTATCGATATTCTTTCAAAATCAAACAAAAATTTGGGCACCAGAACAAACGAGACTTCGAGTATGAAAATCTGTAACAACCAAAGCATGATAAGGACAACCCTAACCAACAGCCTCCTAAAAACTAGTCCAAGACACGGGAAAAGAAGGGTAAGGGAAAGACAAAGAATGACACTGGGAAGTGGTGTGGCTTCCAAAAAATCCCCTAGCACAACACTGATGAATGTCACTCAAAACATTCATTGGTGGACGAGATCAAAGACAAGGAGCCGAACCTAGATTCAGAATCTGATCCAGAAAATAATGAAAAAAAGAATATCATCGACACTGACCCCACTACTACTTTCACCACCGAAACAATTCAGCCGAAAGAACCAACAGATCCTAAAGAGGGGGAGCACCTCTTCCATTCACAGATGCGGGTGAAAGGGACCCCGTTTCATTTCATTGTTGATAGTGGAAGCTTGAAGAACCTCATCTTAGCTGAGGTCACCAAACAATTGGGGTTATCGAAAACACCACACCCACAG
>SNQJ01S0034816.1:47767-102020 GCA_010110895.2 Picea sitchensis | reverse complement strand
TTGGTATATTATTAGAAGCACATATTGATCTTGGTGATGATTATGAGTTGTTGTGTTATGCTTGGTTGATGCACATCTTTGAGAGTTGTCTTGGTGATTGATCTTGGTGAGTAGATCTGATTTGGTTAATAAGATTGATGAGAAATGTTGTTTTGATGGGTTGTTTGGACATGTTATTGTGACATGTTATTTGTATAGGTTTGGTTCATGGTTGATGCATGTGTTCATAGTACATGTTGAGGTACAGGTTGGTGCATGGTTGATGCACTTGTTTATGGTACAGGTTGATTACACGTTGTTTGGTATAAGTTGGTGCATAGTCGATGCACTTGTTTATGGTATAGGTTGATTACAGGTTGAGGTACAGGTTGATGCATGGTTGATGCATAATTCAAGTTATTGGTACTAGTTGTTTGGTGCAGGTTGATTGGTACAGGTTTACAATAGTATATCTCACAGTGATAGTGTGATAGTGGTTCCATCATTCTAATTCTACGTCAGGGCGGTCTGATGGGGCAAAGAAAGGTGGTTGTATCCACCTTCCAGTTGTAGCCAAAGAACATAGGGGTCATAGCCTTCTTCTAGTTGTAGCCAGAGAAATGGGGAGTTGGAGCTTCCCTCAGGTTGTAACCTGAGAAATTAGGGGGGTGGAGCCTCCTTCCAATTGCAGCTGGAAAACAAAGGAAGTGGGTGCTTCCAATGAATGTAATTCTTAAAGACATATAAGAAAAATCATTTTCGTGGTTTTCTCCCGCTTTGGGTTTCCATGTAAAAACATTGGTGTACTGTGTATGTTGCTCATTTGTTCATTGTTAATTTACTTTGCAACTATTAGATGATAATGCTACATTGATATAACACTTGCATATTGTGGTAAAAAAGGATTTAGTTGCTCTATTACTGATTCACCCCCACTCTTAGTAATCCAACACAATGATGTTTTTTTATTTTTTGAGCGGAAGGTCACCTATCAATGATGTAAATAGGCCCAAGGTGCAACTCTATGTACTACTCAAAGAAATGTGTCGAAGTTGATAAGAGCAGACCCACCAAAAAGAAGTCAATGGGGACCTTCCATGCTGGCACGAGTAAGAGACATAGATACTTGTGACGATGATATGAAATTTACTGACTTAGGAAGGCTGAATTGCGAGGTCAAAGACTTACCTGTAGAATGGCCGAATTAGGCTAAAAATTCCCTTGAACAAAAACACGACACATTATGCGACTTAGGTAGAATGACTATAAACTGGGATACATTTGTGATACAAGAGGCATCATCAAATGATCCATATGGTTGGAAGAATAACCAACCAGGGGAGATGACACTCAATAGTGAGAAAAAAGTCTCTTAAAGCCACACTAGACCCAAAATGATGAGATACTGACTCAATATTGTGATTTGTTCAAGGGAGAAAAAAACTACTGCCAACAAAAGAGATGGTCTTTTTCCCTCCTTTTTTTTATTTATTTTTTTGGTATTTTTCATATTATAAAATCCTGGAAAAGAATAAAAGAATGTTATAGTATAGTGGAGGAAATGAGTGTCATGGTCAAGCAAACTAGCTCCAGGCACAAGGAACATACCTATTCTCAATGCAAGGAAAATATGTGTAGGATAACTACACTCGGAGAATGTTTCCTCCAGGAATAAATGCATCGAGTCATAAAGACAATGATTGCAAGGCTAGGAACTTGATAGGAATGCATGAGAAATTGGTTCAACAACAACATGTTGAAGATGACATTAGGCCTATAAGCGTGAGTGGTCGATATGCAATGCAATTAAAACTCAACTTCAAGAAGTAGACTTCCAATAATGTTTTGTTTTTAGATTTATTGCCTTGGGTCCGAAAAAGCATAAAACAATACTAAGGAGAACTCTTCTAGACAATATTGACTAGAGTATTCCTTTTTCATAATTAGTCAATTTGGTCTAGAAAAGAGTTAAACTTATACCAAAATAGACATCCTTTCAAATCCATTTAACGAGTGTGAAAGAAACAAGTTCACTTGACGATATTTTCATTTTTAAGGAGTCTGAAAAGAACTTAACTATGACTCCATGATGTTTTTACAAGCATCATATAATGGAGGGATTCCCATAGGTAGTGGCCAGAACAAGATTGAGTAAGAAAAATGAAGTTCAAAGGAAGTCATGGTGGGACTAAAAGGACTCCTGAGCTTAACAAACATCTTGCAACATAGGTGTCGGAATACAAAGGGATTCTAAAATAGAACCCTATGGAAGGTAGGCTCTACCATCAACAAAACGAAGTTTTGAGCAGATAAGAAGGTGTCATTGCTCGCTAATGGGATCGACCCTAGGTTTAGGCAATAATGGCTATTGATAATGAAAAACGGTTTGGTGAATGAAACTTATGCTAAATTCCAGTTACGAGAACATCACCTGCCCATAATCTTGAGAAAGACTCGGTCATTTATCCAAAAGAGTCCATAAGTGTCCAAAATATAGTGGTAAACCTACAATGATAAGACAATGCTACAAGGAACTTGTCATTAGTTGAAATTTTTGGAAAAAATAGTAAACTATATGAAGTGGGTTACAAATGTGTTGTATAAAATAGGGTTAATTTACCAATTTTCTAATTCATTTTACCATTTTCACCAAAATTTACCCAAGTTACCAAAACATTTGCATTTTCATTTGGACATTCCTGGAGCTTGGAGTGACGAAAACACTAACCGCTTGGACAAAGTACGTATCCTATCCCTGGCGTTGCATTCCATTAGTGCATTTTTTCATTGGTTGTAAAATTAGGGGGTTAAGGTACCCTTTTTAAACCCGACTATGTGCATCTGAGGGTTTCCTTAAGGAGACCCGTAGATGTCCACAAATGGTAGAAGTACCAGTCGTAGATATCTATAACTATCACAACAGAATCATGTGGATGCCCAGAGTCAAATTAGAAAAAAATAATACTAACTCATTTTATCGTTGAACTTGGGTAGAATGTATATCCATTGGAAGGAACATGAACATGAGGAGGTTGATCATGCGGTCTTTGATGATGATGATGCCAAACAAGCGCTCCGAGAGTGTGGAATGTATAAATTATTTCAAATTGGTGGGATGAGATCACAAAAGAGACTGTTAAATCCCCTTATTGACTACTGATACCCACATTTAGAGACCTTCATGTTCGAAGGGAAATCATTGTGATCACTGCAGAGGACATATATTTGATCACAGGGTTATCTTGTAGAGGGGAAGTGTCTAACTTACAAGCCCATGGTGGAGGTGGCCAGACTGTTAACGATTACATTAATGAGTATTGTGATGACGACACGTAGAAGAGTGGTTCTCAGGTACCGATAAAAAATATTACCAACCTCAGTCTCTGAGTCATTATATACACCATGGTCCACATTGTAGGGTCCAACTCCTTGCATTTGGCTTCTCAGGCCCAAATGCAACATGGGGTTGAATGCATGAGGCCAACCATGTTCGACTAGAGCACTTGCTTGTTGACTTTCCTAAAGTCTCAACTCACTGACTACAAATTGAGGAAGACTAAGAAATTTGGATTTGGTAGTGTCATGTGCACGTTTTTCTTTGAGTGGGTGCCCATGATGAGCCCCAGGACCTATGTGCAAGGAAATTTGCGACCATGGCCCACCATGGTACGTTGGACCGAGTTTTTGGCCCATCTAGGAGGAAATAATTTATCAAATTGTTATGATGATGAATTCTTCTCTTGGTGGGACCGTCAGGTCCCTTTTATTGATGACTATCCTTATACCGAGATTGAATTCACACATGATCCTGGCATCATCATTCCTCCTGATGATGAGCCACAGGGTATAGGTAATTTTAATTTGATTTAATTTGATTTTTAGTTTTATGTCACATGTATATAGGAAAATATTATATCTTTTTGTGAGATCCATGATACTGACGTACTCTCATTTTATGCAGAAAAAGAACCAATGAGGCCAGCCAGTGTCCCACGACACAATCGTAAAGGACGTGAAGAGGCAGGACCAAGTGATGATGCAACACAAAATTTGTGGAGCCTGGGAAGGAACTTCGAGGCCCTGACCCACAATGTCCCAATGGAGATCATAGACGACTTTCCTATAGGCATGCAACACCATGTAGTGGGGGTAACTCGAGCATGGGTCTGATTATTTTGGTGTTTGGCCAACACCGTACTTTGTTATGATAGGGTTCACCAGCCTTAGGCGTAGATTTATTATGTGCTCATAGAACCATTTTGTACTTATATTATACTCAGGGTTAAAAGCCTACATTTTGTATTATGGACCTCTTTTGACATATATATATATATATATACTATCTGTTTTTTTGCGTTATCTTTTATGGTTTATTCGCAAATTACAAATATTTACATGTGTGAAAGTGTGTTCTTATACTAATGATGAGATAAATTCCAATCTAGAACATGATTAGTGTAGGAATCAACTACTAGATTATCACGCCTAGGAACATGTTCATAAGTAATGAATTCAAATGATTGTTCCAAAAGATGTACCATAAGGAAACGATGCAACAAGATCTAATCATGAATCTGGTATAAACCATTCAATTGGGAGACCACCAACTGAGAATATACAAACACGTGAAGGCATTGAATGTCATGTGATAATGCATCTCGTAAAATCTTGATAACAACAGTATATTCAACAACATTTTTGGTAGTTGCTCCGAGACACACACCTCCAACAGTCATTAGCTAGCTAGTAGGTGAAAAAATCACCCAAGCTATGGAAGCCAAGTTCCAATAATGGAAACTGGCACCGTTCGCATACCCAACATTAACTGTTGATTCCTCCAGCATTTGTGGCACAATAGATGCACACAATCACTGATGCATAAAGACACAAATATGCTAAGAAAATCTATGTACAAAAATAAACACTATTTACAAAAATACCAATACTCGAGATCTGAGGGTCAAGCATAGTCTTTTTTAAGGTAGAGCCCATTTTAAGGCTCCAAAAATGCATTCCCTTCAAAGTATACTAGCTGATAAGATCCCTTCTCCAATACCCATCGCATGATATATGGACCATACCATATGGGGTTGAAATTGACTGCCTCCAGGGCATCCTTATCCTAGTCATAAACTAAGACAAGGTCTTCTTCAGAGAACACTCTAGGATGAACAAACTTGTCATACTGAGACTTGACTCATTTCTTATTTGCTTAGTTTTCCATTGCTGAATCTTGATTTTTCTCATCAAGTTGATCAAGGTAAATGAGATGTTCTTCAAGCTGAGTCGTCTCTGGGGGGAGTTTGAAAATGATTTTAAGTGAAGGGGTTTCGCATTCAACCATCAAGACTTCCTTGGACATGAGTGATCATGTCTAAGACCCATTTTTTATGCTAGCTCTAACATCATGCGGTTCTGAAAGTGACTGCCATGATTAGTGACAAACTCCCTTGGAAATCCAAACCTAGTGATAACTTGATTAAAAATGAAAAGAGTTGTGGTTTCACCATCTTTTGAGAATGTTGGCATGGCTTCATCCTACTTAGTAAAGTAGTCCATGACCACTATGATGTAATGATGACCCCTAGACAAAGTTGGGTGGCATGTCATAAAATATACCCCCCACTTAGTGAAGGGGCCGACAGTAATGACATGAAACATAGGAGTGGGATGGTCATGCATATTATTTGTAAAAACTTGACAAGTATGGAATCTCTTAACCACGTCAATACAATCCTTAAATATTGTGGGCCATAAATAACTGGCATGTAAATTTCTTTGGGTTATTTCCAACCCTGAGAGATGACTACCACATGCTCCACCATGACAGTCATTTAGAACCACTTCTCCCTCTTCATGGGTGAGTCAGCGACGGAGTATCAAGTCTACCCCTCATCGATACAATGTGTCAGTGATACTGAGGTAGTTTTTAGCCATATGACGAATCCGTCGTCACTCATATCATGAATAGTGCGAGGGAAACTTCAAAGTCCGGAGATATATCAGGATATCTTCGTACCAAGGGTCAGATGAAGAGATGAGGAATATGTGCTCATGATGGAATGAGTCGATGGCCTCACCCTCCTCATTCTAAACTAGAAACTTTGACATTAATTCGACGAAGACCAAATATTTCTTAGATTTGACAGAGGCAGAATCCAAGTCAAAATCTTGAAGCACCACAATCCCTTTGTTGTACTTCCCGCCAACAATTCACCGAGTCAAAAAATATTGAAATGGATTTACAGTGGCGATGACAGTTGTCTTACGCAAAAGAATATAATGACGAATATGTTGGAAAACATGAATTATTTCCAAGGCCAGTTTATCCACATGAGAGTACTTGAGATCTGGACCTAACAAATTGTGACTCAAGTAGTAGATGATTCAGTTGCCGACAAAACTAACAAAAAACATTCTTGCACCAAAAGCATTCCAATCAAGGATTAGGTTACCGCCAAATATAACAAAAAGTCTCAATTATAATCAGGGGGACTCAACAAAGGATTCAAAACCAAGGCTTTCGTTAATGCATTGAAATAATGTTGTGTCATTTCATCCCAACAAAATTAGACCCCCTTCCTCAAAAGGTGCATGAATCCTTTCGTGACATTGACATAGTTTGGTACAGACTGTCGAAGGAAATTTTCCTTTCCTTGTAGGCTTTGAAGTTGTTTGATTGTATGCGGGGGAGGAAACTAAGTGATTGCCTCAACCTTTAAGGGGTCAACCATGATCCCTTCCATCGAAAGGATGAATCCCAAAAGACATCCAAAAGTCACGCAAAAAATGAACTTATGCGGATTCAATTGGATTTGGTAGTAATGACACCCTTCAAAAATAAGGCGAAGGTTTAACAGATGTTCAACTATTTTTTCATGAATGAGACGTGAAATCATCCAAATAGATCTCCACTATGTTCTTCAAATCATGGAAAGAAAACATCATGGCCCACTGAAACGTAGTGCCAATTTTTTTAAGGCCAAAAGGCATCTTCTTATAAGAAATTTTTTCCCATGGACAGATGAAAGTTGTCTTATGTTGGTCTTCGATTCGGATTTCAATTTGGTGATACCCCAAAAAACCATCCATAAATGAAAATATTTCTCTTATCGCGCACTCATATATAATCTGATCGGTAAATGGCATCAGTAAGTTATCTTTGGGACAAGATTTATTTAAGTCCCAAAAATCAATACATACGTGAATCATGCCTTGTTTCTTTATCAAGCAGAACCGGGTTAGAAACCCATTCCGTCAAAGGAACCAGATAGATGAATATGGATTTGAGAAACTTCTCTAACTCAGCTTTGATCGTTCCTACCTTCCTAGGATTTACTAGTCACAACTTTTTTCGAACCGGTTTGACATTGTCATAGGTTCAAATATCATGTTGAACTATATGAGGATCTATGTCAGACATATCCTCATACGACCAAGAAAATACATCACGAAACTCGTTAAAAAGATTCATATACTGACATATATCATCTTGAGAGAACTTCGCTTCAATGAAGAAGTTTTCAATGACGTCGTGGTTATTCGAAATTTTAATCGGGACAGTTTCCAAGATATTTTCCATGTTCCCCTCGGCATAGACATCGTGTCTGGCCAAGGGGTTGATCATCCAATAGACACTCTTACTCACATCTAACTTAAATTCTCCCTTTTCCATTCGACTGATCTTTAGGAGAAAGTACGATCTATGATGAATATTCTCCCAGGGCCTTTCGGCTCCAATCATTACCTCAATGATAGCTTCATTACGGTCCTCTAGATCAAAAAATTATTAGAAATGATGTTGATATGGAAGGCCACATGATAGGGAAGACGAGGCTTGACATCGGTGGCATCGAACTTCATCACAAGATGACTAGAAGAATTAGCGGCTCCTATGGAAAACAACAACGTGATGCGCTACACGGGGAAAATTTGGAGTGCTTCCAAAGAAAGCATTCCACACGGGGTTTGAGCCAAATATTTGATGATAGAATAGTTGGGGGTGGCTCTCACATTAGGTCTGTGCATTGTTTGTTTATATACACCCTTAGKTATGTGTGTCGTTGCCTCTTTCTCAGGTTTCTCTAAGTGTAGAGGCACATGACCCTCTGAAGCCTTTTTCCCTTTGTCTATCAGCTMTCAKTTACTATAATCACAATTCCTAGTCTACAAGTCGATGTTCAGTAGGTTTRWATGACTAATAATTCTCACGAATCCATCTTATAGGTTCGCCTGGGGTGCATTTGAGGTGCCCCCTTACTGGTTGGAGTTGGAAGAACCACCCTGCAAGTTCTTCCCTTGTGGGAAAGGGTTTTTCAACACAACGAGCTATTGTTGTTGTTGTTTCAACTTCATAAGGTGTTGAAATTCTTCCATTTGAGGGAATTGATGTGTAATATGATCATCCCCACAAATTTTACAAGGGAAATTCACCTTTCTTTTTCATCTTTTTCCCTCTCGACACTCTTGTCATATTTTTTATTATTACCTGTAACACCCCGGGCTTCAAACCTCCATTTTAAATAATGTATTGTTACAATGATGCGAGGCTTGAGTTCCCAGACAATTATTAAAGGGCCAGTATGCCCAAGAAATGTAATGTTTTTTATCACTATTAATAATAAACACATCGTTGGTTGCTATATGGACAACAACTAGAGCTATAGGGGGCTATGATTCCATAAGAGAGGGGGATTGAGAGGCTAAATGTTATTCCTATGTTAATTACCCTTTTTGCCTAAGGGAGGGGATCGATTACGTGAGCTTCTTGGGGAAGGCCAGGAGGTTCTTGATTCCCCACGAAAATACTTACACCCATCCCTAGTCTAATTGTGGGGTTGGTCGTTGGCTCATCTATTCCTTCACTTCTGCATTCATACCATTCTTTCCCTCATTCCCTTTCATGCACTCACATGCTCGGGGGTGAGACTGTTGTTGAGATTTGGAGCAGTGGTGTCTACAGTTGGGTGGAACGTCCTTGGTCTGTAGCCAGTTGATGTTTCCTTTTTATAAAGATAAGTGCTCTCTGTTGTGATATTATTATCTGTGTATGAATGTATTTCGTTGTGTATTTTTAATTATTGTTTAACTAAATCTTAGCTTATGCATGCTTGATGGATATTGTTGTGCATGTCGTTAAATATTTTATCTTATGTGACCTTATTAAATAAGAAGGTACTGATAAGAGTACGAAGTCCAATGGTGGGCTTGAAGGTAGCATACCCCGACCTGTGGGTGGCTTGGGATGTTACAATTTGGTATCAGAGATTCTAGTTGAAACAATGGGTCAGTATGGGCCGGGTATGTTGGTCAGAGTCTCGTGGTCAAGATCAAATTATGACCGTGAAGTTGAAAATCTCAGGAGGAATGGCGTTGCAGAATCTACGTAGGATTTAGATCGCCAAAGATCAGTTGTAAGGGGTTCAAAGGATCATGATCGTCCCCCTTCTAATTCGAGAGAGATTGCCACTATAGGATCAAGAGATATCCATGATCATTGGATCATAGGATAGGTGAATAGGGGTCATCCGATGAAAAGGAATCAAGGGTTAAGGTCCCAACCGTCGGATCACATGGGAGAGGGAGATCAATGGCCAACAGGAATTGCGGGGAACCAAGTTGCACGGGAGATAATTTCCCAAGGCGGTCCTGCAATCCACACCACGATTTCACCAAGGGGTTATGCATCAGCATCAGGATAATTGCGGGGAGAAAAGTGGGTTACTCCAAATCGTCGATGCGTGCCCCCACAAATTGAAAGGCATGTAGTGATGTGACTTGATAGCGCTCAAATGACGAACCTATGAAGATCAAAAGTAGTTGGGGACTATCGATCTGTAGGAGGACATGTGTGAAAGCACTTCGGGAAGAAGTGAGCAAGGAGAAGTTGAGAATTGATATTTCTGGACCCCGGAGAGCTGAACTGAATCGCAGTCGTCCAATCCTGGAGGACACGCGACAAAAATCAACACACTTGGGGGAAAAATGAAGTTTGTGGGTTGAGATTTTCGAAATCTGAAGACCCGAAAAAATCGTAGTCGTCGATCCGTGGAAGACACGCATCAGTAGATCGCGAGCTTTGGATAAAAAAAATTCAAAAAAAAAGGTTGAGGTTTGATATTTCCGAAGTCTGGAGTCCCAAAGTAAAACATAACCATCAGATTAAGGAAGACACGTGGTGCAAATCCATGGAATCTGGGTGAAGACTCGAAGTGAATCTTAGTCGTCCGATCCAGGAGATCACATGGAGATAGACTAGCCAGTTTAGGAATTCAGAGTTCGGGAGGATTGGAAGTGTGCTAGTATGAAAACTCCCGAAGTCCCGAAGCCCGAAGAGCCAAAGTGATGGGGCACGATGATGTCACCTAGAGGTGATTTGGACCCTGGAATTCCTGAAGTGACGTGGCTTGCAAACGTCACCTAGGATTACATGGACACATGGGATGTGTGCCGCATGTCAGTAAGTTTTGAGCATGCAGATGATTGAAGTGTCAGCCAGGACGTGACATGTGTCACCTGCCTGATTGGGCCATGTGTCCGCTTCTAGTATTTCACCACGTGGTGACATATCGTGCAGTCCAGAGACTAGGTACTCCAGAGGGGAAAGATGTGACAAGTTTCATTGGGTCGAAAACTCCCGAAGGTTGGAGTACATATCAACCCTTGATTCCAGAAGACACACGTCGAAGGATCGTCGATTTCGGGTGAAAGCGCTCCGGGAGAAAGTGTAGGAGGAAAGTTTGAAACTTTCGAAGCATGAAGAGCCAAATTTATTCATAGCCATTGATTTGTGGGAGGACACCCATTAGCAGATCATGAAATCCAAGTAAAAGCATTCCGGGAGGAGGCAAGCGAGGAAAGTTGAGACTCCGAAAGAATGGAGTCCCGAAGTGGATCTCGATCATTGATCGTGAAAGAGGATGAGGACCGTTGATCCAGTCCTGGCTGAAAGTTTCGAAGTCTTGAAGCTCTGGAAAAGCGCTTTTTCAACTAAGCGCAGGGTTATGGCTATGGTCATATGCAGATTGAGAGCTGAGGGAAGGAGGGATAAGGGTCGAATTGGTTGTCTTTGAGACAGAAAAGTGATAAGGAAGGATTTAGCCATGGTTTATAGTCGTGGTCACTTGGGAAGGTGGTTTGAAGGAAGCACCTGCGCAGGATGAAATTCTGTGTCACCCAAGGATAACAGGACTCTGTTATTTTCAGAGAATGGGATATGATGTCCATGAACAAAAAAAAGAAAGAGACTTGTAGCATGGTTTGGAAATTTGTTTATCATATGCGTAATYYTAACAAAATGGTCGCTTTCACATTTTGAAGAATTAAGGGGTTTAAGCACATCAGCTCAGGATGCGTATTGAGGAAATGGAAGAAGGCAAGGGAGCCTCCAATCATGATAAGGAGGACGAGGGCCAAAATACCAGATTTGGTAATGCAAAGATAGAGTTCAATGGACACAAGCGAAAAGGAGAATAGGAAACCATAATAGAAATGGTAAGAAGCCTGAAGATGGAAGTGGAGAGATACATAGTAGATAACGAGACTGATGAGAGAGAAAAGTCAGATAAATTCTCGAGTGTTGCAGAGCTTAAATCAGTTGCAGAGACAAACGAAGAAGGGATCAAACTCAATACAAGAGGAAGAAGGCAGGTGCCATGAAAAAAGAGATGATTGTGGAAGAGTTGGTTATTCCATAAGTGCTAGTAGAGCTCATGGACACCACTCACCTCCCTACTCAGAAAGAAATTTTTATGCAGTGGATGATCCCGTAAGCAGTCTAGAGGTGTCTCTTGTCAGACACCAAAGAAGGAAACAAGATGTATATAGTTTGCAAGGAGAGTTGAGGAATCTTAAGCCACCTTCCTTTGGGGATGAAAGAGAAAGAGAAGATGATGTCGAAGCATGGTTTCTTTGGGTCAAGAGATATTTCTAGTTGCATAACTAATCATCCAACCTGGAAGCCAGGATTTCCACCTACCATTTACATGGGAAATATGCAATGTGGTGGGACCAACTGAAGCAAGTGGAACATGTTAATGAAAGTAGGATCACCTGGAAACAATTCAAGAAGTACTTCTAGAAGGAGTACCTCTCAGAGAATTTCTATGACAAGAAAATGCAGGAGTTCTTTGAACTCAGGTTGGGAAGCATGACTATGGTAGAATACAAGAAGAATTTCTTGGGATTGTTAAAATATGTTAGGTTCATAGGTGACGAGAAAGTGAAAATAAAGAGATTTCTAAGTGGATTGCCAGCCTTTTATAAGGAAAATATCAAGTATGATGAACCCAAGACCTTGACTGAGGCCATCAGGAAGGATAAATACCTATATGAGCAAGGCTAGGGAAGAAAATACCTACACAAATCTTGGAAGGACAAGAAGAATGCGAAGTTCGATCAAAGGAGGAAAGGATTCAAACCTCCCTTCAATAGGAATGATCCTAATAGAAATCATCAACATCAGTATACTAAAGGGGATTCCAAGAAGGAAGATTCCTTGGGAAAAAGGGGAAGACCACCAATCCAATGTTGGGGATGCAAGGAAGATCACATGTACAAGGATTTCCCACACATAAAGGACATAGTGAATACTGTGCAAAACATCCAAGAGGCTACGACAGTCGAAGATATGGGAAGAATCTATGCAGCTTTAAATGATCGAAAAGTAGAGTACCAGTCCAATATGATCGAGGTGGAAGGTAAGATCATAAATCAACATGTTGCTATTTTGATTGATTCAGGAGAAAGTCATTGCTACATTGATACTAAGATAGTGGATAGATTACTTTTGGAGAAAAGTAAACTTGGAAAATCAAGTTTGGTTCAGCTAGTCACTGGAACCAAAAGAAGAATCCATGATATGGTCAGGAGTTGTTCCATAATTCTCAATGGTGTGAATACTAGTATGGACCTAAATATCATACCATTGGAGTCTTATGATAGTCTGATTGGAATGGATCGGTTGGACAAGCATCATGTTTTCCTATATTGTCATAACAAAACATTTACATGTCTTGATTGAAATGGAAAACAAAGCATTGTGAAAGGAGTTCCAAGACCCATCTCTATAAGGGAGATTTCGGCCTTACAGCTGAAAATATGTTTTAGAAAAGGATGCCAACTGTATGCAACTCATGTAGAGTATCCATATAGTACAAAAGGGCCAAGCCTCGAAGATTTCTCGGTGCTACAGGAATTTGAAGATATATTCCAAGAAATACCAGGATTGACACCAAGGAGGGAGATAGATTTCTCAATTGATTTAGTGCTAGGAGCTGCCTCGGTGTCAAAAAAACCTTACAGAATGAGCACACCAGAGTTAAAAAAATTACAAATGCAGTTGGAGGAATTGTTGAGGAAAGGGTACATACGTCCAAGTGTTTCACCTTGGGGAGCACCAATACTTTTTTTCAAAAAGAAGGATGGAAACTTGAGGCTGTGTATTGACTTTCGACAACTGAACAAGTACACTGTAAAGAAAAATTATCCTCTACCCCGAATTGATGACCTCTTTGATCAACTAAGAGGAGCAAAGATATTTTCAAAAATTCACTTGAGGGAGGGATACCATCTGGTAAGAATCCAGGAAGAAGACATTCATAAGACAACCTTTAGGACCAGGTATGGGCATTATGAATTTTTAGTGGTTCCATTTGGACTGACCAATGCACCGGTTGTCTTCATGTGCTTAATGAATGGCATATTCATAAATTATTTGGATAGGTTTGTCATAGTATTCTTGGATGACATACTTATCTATTCTAATTCTGAAGAGGAGAATGAACATCATTTAAGACTGGTATTGCAAGTGCTGAGAGAACATCATTTGTATTCCAAGTTGAGTACGTGTTCCTTCTATCAAAAGCAGATCCATTGCTTGGGACACATTATTTTATAACAGGGCATAACAGTAGATACAGAGAATATCGAATCCATTAGAGGATGGCCAACACCCAGAAATGTGTCAGACGTCATATATTTTATGGGATTAGTTGGCTACTATAGAAGGTTCATAGTAGGGTTCTCTAATATTTCTCATCCCATGACTTCTTTGCAAAAGAAGGGAACTAAATTTGAATGGACACTCAAGTATGAAAAGCATTTTAATCTGTTGAAGGAATTACTTACTAGTGCACCTGTGTTAAATATTGTTGACCCAAATGAAATTTTTGTGGTATGTACAGACGTATGTAAGGAAGGCTCGGGGGAGTCCTCACGTAAAATGGACATGTCATTAGATATGAGTCAAGAAAGCTTAAGGAACATGAGAGGAACTATGCCACCCACGACTTGGAACTTGCTACCATTGTCCATGCCTTGAGGATGTGGAGGCATTATCTCATGGCGAAGAAATTCGAATTAAGGACAGACCACATTGGCCTGAAGTATCTTTTTGAACATCCAACCTTGAATGCCATGCAAACAAGATGGCCGTAATTTTTAAGTGAATATGACTTCGATATCAAGCATATCAAAGGAAAGGAGAATAGAGTTGTCGATGCACTTAGTAGAAGAGTGCATCTCATGCATGCTACTACTGTCAGTATGCATCAGTCAGACTCGAAGAGAAGAATTTTAGATGGTCTTTTTATAGATTAGCACTATCTACATGTAAAGGAAAACCTACAGCAAGGAAATGTACAATGGAAAATAAAGGAGTATGAGATAAAGGAAGACAGATTACTCATGCATAAAAATAGAATCTATGTTCCTAGTTCCAGAGAACTGAGGAATTTGGTACTAAAGGAAATGCATGATGTTCCTTATGCTGGACATCCTGGTTACCAGAAAACAATTACAACAGTAAGAAGCCGTTTCTTTTGGTCGGGAATGAACAAGGATGTTTTTTATTACATCGCTCGATGTATGGAATGTTAGAAGGTGAAGGCTGAGCATAGGCACCCAGCGGGTTTGTTGCAGCCATTACCAATCCCAGAGAAGAAATGGGAAGTGATCACCATGGATTTCATCACAGGATTACCCAGAACAAATAAGCAACATGATTCAATCATGGTGGTGGTTGACAAATTAACAAAGGCTACTCATTTTGTGCCTGTTAAGACAATGCATACAACGGCTAATATTGAAGAAATTTTCATGAAGGAAACTGCAAGGTTGCATGGGATACCTAGGAAAATCGTCTCAGACAGAGATACAAATTTTACCTCCAATTTCTGGAGGGGATTGTTTAAATGATTTGGCACAAATCTAAACTTTAGCACCGTGTATCATCCCCAGATAGATGGGAAAACATAGAGGGTCAATCAAATAATTGAAGACATGCTGAGAACATATGTGATGGATAAGCCATCTAAGTGGGAAGATTACTTACACTTGGTTGAGTTTGCATATAATAATGGGTATCAATATTCATTGAGAATGATCCCATTTGAAGACTTGTATGGTAGGAAATGCAATGCTCCAGTGAGCTGGGAAAACCCAGTAGATAGAGTGGTACTTGGGTCGGAGTTGCTCAAGGACATGGAAGACCAGGTGGTTAAGATCAAGAATAATTTAAAGGTAGCTCAGGATAGACAAAAAGTTTATGCAGGAAATAACAGGATAGCTAGATAATTTAAAGTAGGGGAGCATGTACTTTTGAAAGTGAAGCCCAAGAAAATTTCTTTGAAATTGGGTAGTTGTACAAAGATGGCAGCCAGATTTTGTGGTCCATTTGAAATATTGGACAGAATAGGGCTAGTTTCATACATGCTTGCATTACCTTCTTCCATGAATGTGCATGATGTATTTCATGTATCTTTACTAAATAAATATGTGCATGCCCCTAACCATGTTATTGATTGGCATTTGATTCAGGTAGAGATGGAGGGAGACTTTCAGGTTCAGTCAGTGTGGGTATTGGACAGAAAGGTCAAAATGCTCCAGAATCGAGTTACAAAGTTGGTAAAAGTTCAGTGGACTTGCTACGGTCTTGAAGATGCTACCTAGGAGCATGAAGATGCCATGCGGGCAGAGTACCCATAGATTTTTGAATAAATTTGAGATTTTTATCTCTATTTTGTATATGCACTGAGGACAGTGCCAAGATAAGGGGGAGGAGATGTAACACGTTGGGTTTCGAACCCCCATTTTAAATAATGTATTGTTACAATGTTGAGAGGCCTGAGTGCCCAAACAATTATTAAAGGGCTAGTATGCCCAAGAAATGCAATTTTTTTTATCATTATTACTAATAAACACATCATTGGTTGTTAGACAGAAAAGGACTAGAGTTATAGGGGGCTATTATTCCACAAGAGAGGGGGCTTGAGGGGCTAAATGTTATTCCTATATTAATTAGATTTTTTTCCTTAGGGAGGGGATCGATTATGTGAGCTTCTTAGGGAAGGCCAGGAGGTTCTTGATTCCCCACGGAAATACTTACACCCATCCCTAGTCTGATTKTGGGTTTGGTCGTTGGCTCGCCCGCTCCTTCACTTCTGCATTCGTATCATTCTTTCCCTGACGCCCTTTCATGCACTCACTTACCCATTCACCAATCCATCCTCACCTGCATCTTGGTGGGGAAAGGGAAAGGATCTTTTGAAKATTAGCCATGGGATAGTTGGTTGTAATGGTCGCTGGTGCAATCCAACCATGACTTGGGGCCTTCTTGTCTGAGATGCGTTGGCATGTGCCTTGTTTTGCTGACAACTGCGAGTCTTGAGAGTTCTAGCATTGATATTCTATACCAACTATGTTGGAGGCCCTGGATAAAGGAGAAGGATTTCCTGAGTGACTGGATGGCAGAGAAGGGTGGAGGTCCATTCTCTCGGGTGGTACATGTTGGGTAGAAGAGAGTTGGGTACTTGGATTGTTGTGGGCATTGGGAAACTTGTGAGATCTTGAGATATGACTGGTTTGGGAACCCAAGCACACTCTGGAACCTTCCTTGTGGATTCATAGCCCTGGCTCGGGGGTGAGACTATTGTTGAGATTTGGAGCAGTGGTGTCTACGGTTGGGTGGAACATCCTTGGTCTGCAGCCAGTTGGTGTCGAATTTTTATAAAGATAAGTGCTCTCTGTTGTGATATTATTATCTGTGTGAATTTATTTCGCTGTGTATTTTTAATTATCGTTTAACTAAATCTTAGATTATGCATGCTTGTTGGATATTGTTGTGCATGTCGTTAAATATTTTATCTTATGCGACCTTATTAAATAAGAAGGTACCGGTAAGAGTACAAAGTCCAATTGTGGGCTTGAAGGTAGCATACCCCGGCCTATGGGTGGCTAGGGATGTTAAATTACCCCCACCACCTTTCTTACCCTTTTCTTTCTTGTCTCTAGGCCATTGAGCATCCTTTTGAATCTTCATTTGCACAGAATGTACATCTGAATATTGGTGGTGGGGATGGTTGTTGGTTACTTCTCTCTTGCTACCATTCTTGGGCTGACCCAGGTTCATATCTACTATGGTTTCCAACAAAACCCTCTAAAACTATCGACCCCCTTAGAACACCAAAAGCCAGCACAATACACGGGGTGCATTGCGTGGTCTCACCCGAGATAATTCTATGGGTGGATGCAACGCTCAGGTGCATGCAACTTGGGAATGAGTGGGTATCTGAAATTGAACGTTGTGATCTTTATTTATTTACTATAACATCCATCTATGCTAAGTACTCTATCATTCTTATTCATGCATGTAAAACAATCAGATCTATCTACTTCATCAAACATTCATCTAAGATCTAATCATTAATCGAAAATATATAACAATGAATCATTCACATAACACATAAGCTATCGTGGTTCACCCCCTCCTCGGATATGTCCACAAATATCTGGTTCTTGGCTCTTTTATTATTGTTCTGTCATCTATGGCATCGTGCGCATTACAATTCTCCCTTAGTTGGATCAATATATTTGATGCAGAGAACTAGATCACACTAGGATCCTCAGCCTATGATCTAACTCTCAAGATCTACCTTCTTTTCTTTCTTTAGCTCAACATATTACCAAACAACTTCGGATTTTACAATCATTCTTACATTCTGAAATTACAATTACATGAAACCCTATCCGATTCTTTGAACCTCGACCTAGACCTCCTAGGTACCTATTTATACTTATTTTTGGCTTATCATCCATTACATCCTCTTACCAAAACCCTAAACCTCACATGGTTCGGTCTTCTTTCATGCATGCCTCGCATGATTTCCTCCTTTTCATGCACTTTACTTTGCACGCGATGCTATTCCTGTCAGCTGTATTTTCCTGATTTGTGCGTTATTCTCCAAAATTATTCTTTTCCCCAAAATGGGCCTACGACCAACAAACCCCCAACATTGACATTGTGACTCGTCCCGAGTCACTACCTTTCTCCAACATCTCTCACTGCTTGCGCCAGCGCATCATACATTTGAGTTATTCTCTGGCACTACACTTGAGCCCAACTGCTCCTTTCAACCATGTTTTCCACCAGCTGTGCGGTAACTGGGTTTTGTAGCAGTTCTCCCCTTTCCAAGCCTATCCACTCTATTTTCAGCTTTTTTGCGTCGATATCAATGACCAGTTGCTCCGACTTTTCTTGTAGGGGATCCAAATGAGCCTATCGTGCCATCTTTTGTGCTTGTACTGCCTTCTCCTCAGCTTGTAAATTCTTCATTTTCACGATCGTCTTGATATTCTCTGACAGTAACATCGTCCTCTGTCATTGTTTGACATATGCCATTATTGCATGCAGTTTGTCCTCCTTCCCCTGCAGCTCTTGTAAGCTCCCATTCTCTAAAAGTTGTGTCCATAGATGGGCGCTCTTCTCTAGCAGCTCTGTCATGATGTGTATGTTCTACGCGATGTTCTCTGTTGAAGTTGTCGCATCCTGCTCTCTTTTCACTCTAACTTCTGGAGGATTTGTGGGAACTATGTGCTCCTCCAGTTCTTTAATCTTTTCCTTATACTATTGTAGATTTTTCACTATTTTTTTCATTTTCTCTTGCGATGAGGCTTCCTGTACTCCTTCGTTGTCTGAGATGGCTTGAAATACTGCTTGAATTTGGTTCTCCATCTCATCCACCTTTTGTTGCGCCATCTTTTTCTCCTTCCCTTCTTGGCTAAGTTCCTCCTTCAGTGAGATGGTGTCTTCCTGCACCAATTATAAGTCCGTCGCATCAAACCTTGCTCTAGACTGAATCTCCTGCGTCATGCTCACTTGTAATTTATACAACGCTTTAGTTGGAATCTTGGGAAACACCAAGTCCAACATTTCAATGTATTTTAGGGGCCTCTGTGATGTATCCTCATCCATAAACAACATCTCAGGAGTGATGATAAAATTTATGCTCCCTTGCGCTGTGATCTGCACTATCTCTCCAACCGGTGCCCCTTATTTAGCTAGCATTGTTGTCTTATGTTGTTTCTGTTCTACCCTAATCCACAACTTCTCCAGTGTAGTTTTCACTTCTTGTATTTGCTCCAAAATTGAAGCCCTATAATTTTCAACGTTTTCTCACACCTCTGACAGTCGATCTTCCACTATCATGGCTATCAGCTCCACATCATCTACCATCAATGATGTTTCCATTGGTTTCTTGTGGGCCTTGGCCTTCTTTCTAGAGCCACTTGCTTGCTCCAATGTTCTCTTGTTTTGGGCCTCTGATGGATCGGATGCTTCTGGAATATGTGTATCCATGCCTGTATCTTGTCCTTCTCCTTCTTCCCTGAACATTTCTTGTGCCTTAGTTTTCATTTCTTCCACACATGCTTGTTCTTTCACTCCTATTGTTGCCTGCTCCGTGCGCGGTAGTCCCTGTGTAGAACCACGCTATGATTTATTCTTTATCCTGGTTTGATTTTGTATGGGACTACTTCCCCCTTCTTGGCCTTGTGAAGTATTGTGATTTTTTCTTCCATCATTCGTGTCTTTCTGTTGCGCAGGGAATGTTCTGTCCTGTGTCCTAGTTTGTCCTCCTCGCACTAGCTTTGGGATTGTTGGAATTCTCCACTCCCCGGGCCATTCCTGGACCTCCATATGGAAGTCCTGCATTGTCATGTAGTACTCCAGCTGCAACCACGCCTTGGATGGATCCCTATTTTCTTGTAGCCACATACTACGGTACGATGCCTGGAAGTTCGCTATTTGTGAAAAATCCTAGATAGTTTCTGTGGAAATCCTCCATGTATCTACTAACCTATTCTTGATCTTCGTTAGGTGTAGAACGAATATGTCACTAATAAGTTTCTTCTTCTTGGGATCTGTTGTGCTGCGAAGAGATGTGTAGTGCGTTGCGCCACATTTTCCTGTCCTTGGCAGGAATATATTATATGTGGATTCTTTCCATCCCACGAGTGCAATGAGGATGAGTAACCATGAATATTGGAACTCAAATCCCCAGTCTTGTGCATCCTTGCAGTCCTATAGAAATGATTTTAGTAGATATGGGGCCCAGCTCATTGAGCTCCTCTTCGTGCACTATGTCGCAATTGCTACTACTCCTGCGGGTACTTCCTCCTTGTTGCACTTCCACATTAACTTGCAACCTAACAGTCACATTGCAAATCGTGTTGCAAGATCGTTGATGTTGTTGATCCTAATTCCCATGTTACCCCTCTCCACACCATATTTAGCTTTAATTTCGTTTGAAATGGCTTTCGCCTTAGTTTTATCCTCCATGTATTTTTCTGGCTTCTCCCCATCCCTGGGTAGCCCTGTGATTGTTGCAATGAGATCAACATTAATAGGAACTGGCCTATCCATCCATAAGATTCCTCTGTGCACCTATGCTAACAACTTATTTACATGTCCGTTGATGTGTTTACCGTGCCCAAAGTGTGGTGTTTCCAATAATTTCATTATTCCTGTATTATACAACCCCAGGATCCACTACGCAGGCTCCAACATTGGCGCACCTGATGGGCCTTCTCCGTCGCTCTCCAAGTAAATATGTGTTGTCAAGTCCAAGAAATTATTGCATCAAACACATCATGGTCAGAGTATTTGAGGCCATTGACTCCTCCTACCATTTCTTCATCAACCTTCACACCTCTGGGGATTTTCGACATTACTATGGCTAGTTCTTCCTGTGTGCATTGTACGCCCTGCACACTACTTTCTGCTCGCACCTTCTTTTTCCTTTGCGGGGATGATACTCCAACTACTAGTATATCTTGGTTACTTGTTCTCTGTTGTTCTTCTGGTTCTAGGCCCTATTGATTCAAACCGATGGCATGTTCTGCTTATTGCATCCCTTTTCCCCTAGATGTGTCATATTCCTTTCTTTCGGCATCCTCTTTCGGCTACTCGACCTCCTGTGTGGGGTTTTTCTCCTCCTCTACATGCATCATGGTTGTCTCATACTCTAGTGTGTGGATTTCATCCACATCCACAACTATTGGCATATCGTGTGTTCCAGTTTGTGGCCCCCGGGTACTACTCCGCGTGTTTCATCTAGCTCTGCTCAGTGCTCCAACTCTCGATGGTGACATGTTGATGAAATCAAGACTGGAGACTTCTAAATCGCCAAGTGCTATCACAAATTCACACTCTCTTGCTCTACCACTCGACTCTTCATTCTACTCTTTAGCAAATAATACACTGAGTTGCTTCCCCCCCTTTTTCTGACTTTATAGCAGAACAAAGAAGTGACAGTTGTCTTGCACTAGCAATTGTCATGTTTTCACTTTTTGATGTGTTTTTTGGACGTTATGCCTTTCTACCCATTAACTGCGCTCCTGTGCGCAATGTTTTCAATCACTGGTTTTCTTTCAGCGCACCATTTATTCTACCAGTTCTATTCTATCAAAACCTTCCATGCCCGCCGATATGTTTGTAGTTTTATCCCCTTTTTACTTTTTATGGCTTTTCTTGTTTTTCTCCTTTTTATTTATTTTTCTCACTTTATCTATATTAACTTCTACTGTTGATCCAAATTTTATGAGTAGAACGAAATGAATACAGATTATTAAAATATGTTTAACATAGAATAACAGAGATACAATAAAACTAGTTTTCTATTCAATAACGAAATAAGATAAAACTGTAAAATGCAACGGAAAACAAGATTGTTGGAATGGTGGTGACTTATCTCTGAGAAGAGATGTGACCACTGTTCTCATTCACAAGAAGATGATTAAAATGAATATTTGAAGGCATTTTTACAATAAACAGGAATTTCAATAACCCTAGACATCCAAAAACCTAACCCTAGGAGATGAAGTGCCAAAAGTCGTGTGGGCCTCATTTGGGTAAGTTAGTACATCAACTTCCTGGGGTCGTAACTTTTGCATACGATCTATGTTTTAGGTGCACGATAGACCGTTGGAAAGGTATATTCAAGGAGATTCATTTTGGGGGCTCAATATGCCTTTGGATATCATTGAGAAGCTTGATCTCGAAAAACCTTCATTTAGGCCCTCAAAATGGCCCCGGAAGTTAAAACTGCTAAAAATAGTAAATTGCCCAAATTGCCAGAAAACTATTTTGAGCGACTTGGAAAAGGTGGGTGGCCACCGATATCCACCTAGATCAACTATAATACACTAATTGAATGTTGGTTTCAACCACTCCCAATTCCTTTTGGACTACTGCCAATTTCCTTTTCATATTTTCAATCTATTCTTCTTTTGAACCTTCTTTGATTATTTCAACATCAAAGATTGTAGCTTTAGAGATTAGTTTTTTGATAGAGCAACTTCTTTCTCTTCATTAAATCTATCAATAATTTGTCCCATATTATGATTTTGTTTTGAGAGTAGTTTCACTTGACTTTTTAACAAATCCTTTATTTCTCTAACTCAACTATTTCCTTTATTTGAACATGCTTAATGATTGGAAAATTAAATCTTCCTTTGAGAATCTAACTCTCTTTATCCTTTGTTTTACCAACGATGAAAGCCTAGATTTATCTCTTGGATCTTATCATAAATCAATTAGATTTTGTTCTAAATCACTCATTGATATTTGATGAGCTCTATTTGTACTTATCTCAATTTTCAATTGATTTTTTATCATGTTCACTTGGATCCTCAACCTCCTTAACATTAACTATTGCTTATATTAGATCTATGGACACCATATTACCTGTCTATTTGGGCCATTCAATCTTGTCTTCTAGTGGCATATGTTCTAAATCAACAGTCATGCTAGTAGTCTCATATTTATGAGACCTAAGATCCTTTTCAGGCTTGTCTACCTTAGGCTGCAAAATTGTCATATGTAAAGTACCTTTTTCATAGTCAATTAATGGTAATATCCTAGGTGGTGCAAGTCCTTCATGGATGATTTGATAAAGTAGGATTTCTTTGTTTTTCTTGGCCATCTTATTATTTAAACATATCTCTATAGATATATCAATATTTTCTTCTGAGATTGAGACTTATTTTGAAACTTCTTCTCCTAAAATCACTTTGCTCGTGATTTTGTTTGTGAGGTCACTAGATGATGCAACTTGAGTTATTGAAACTACTGATTTTTCAAGTAAGGATTTACTCATATGATTCATCTTATTGTATTCTTATTTTGATTCAAAATTTGAATCTAATCTCATCTTTTTGGTCAAAGCTTCTAACATATCTTCCTCCATTTGGTCATCCTTTTCTAATATCTTTCTATGAAGTTCTAATTTTTATGGAGTCTCCATTGAAAATTTCATTCCTTTTATTTGGCTGATCAACTTCAATTGTAATTATTGAGGTTGATCCAATACTTCCTTTGACTGTCTATTTCTTCACACTTTCCTTTTGTCTTGAAATTGACTTCATCCTTGCAAAATTTCTTGAACTTCAATCCATGATTCTTTATTTTCCATCATTTATGTTTCTACATCTGCATAATGAATACATGGTACATAGATAGTTGCAATTATCATGTTATAAATAAAATGGAATGGGTCATATTTCCAAAACGTATGCTCTTCAAAATGAAAAGATTTCATCATTTTTTCAACTACATCAAATGTTGCTCTAGTTTTTACTATGAAAGAGAAAACCTTTGCTCGAAACATAAAATAATGTTTTTTATTTCTCGAGATAAAGTGGATATGATCTACGTTTAGCCTCAGTTTGATATATTCTAAGGAAAAATCCATAGGAGTGAGAAAAATTGTAATTTTGTAAGGTTTCAACTCTGAACCATAAATTCTTAAAATTGTATAGTCTTCATAGATGTACCAATCTCCATATTTCAAATTTGGATTGAACCAAAGAAATATTTTTCACTCAGGAAACATTCTAGGAGGATGTTCATCATGTTTCAAGGTATAGGTTGTAGCCATAAAATTATCTATAAAAAAATTGAAACCATCCTTTTGGCCACAATCCCTCACTACCTAAGTCCATTCAAAAACTAACTATAAATTTTTGTGTTGATCAGTTGTCTTTAATGCCAAATGTTGAAAATGGGTTGAATAGTGATATAACATAAGATATACCAGATCAATTGGATTTATCTCGGGTGGTTGGGAGGAACAATAGTTATCCTCCCCACCTAGGTTCAATTATTGCAAGTGACATGGTGAGCTTTGAATGAGTATATTGGTGTAATTGCTTTGAGCCGTGTTGTTCATCGGTCTTGTAAAATTCTAAAATAGGAATAAGATGTATTGATTGTTTTTGGATTTCACAACCCTCTAAATTGGGTCGCATGATTGCCCAGACATGTGAATGAATTCAGGAAAATGGAATTTCATTAGAACTAAAACCTATGCCAATCCACATTTCTAGGTAAGAATTTCATCTAGATTATTAGTGAATCTTGAGAAGGATAAATTTTGAATTTCTTCAGTAGTTTTTCTAGAAAATTAGGTTCCGAAAATTTCTCATTCTTTGTCTACAAGATTTGTTGATACAAGTTGTTGGGGGAGTTAATGTGTTTTTCCTTGGAGCCATATTTTGAAATAGAGATGTATTTATATAATTTTATGTAGCTCTTCTTCAAGAAATGCCTTTCTTTAATCTTCTTAAAGAAAAATGCCCTTAAAGATAAATATTTTGTAGAAATATCTGTAACAATTTTGCAAATTCGACGGTTGAATTTTATATGATAGAAAGTTGGTGGTTCCATTCTCCCTTTTGTTTTTTATGAAGCACCGTTCATTTATTTTCCTTGTTCTATTTTTCACTTCTCACTGCTTAATTGGTTTATTAATGTTTATGCACTGGTGTAATAAATGTTTCTAACTATCTGAATTGTTGACAAGGTGGCAAGTGTTTTAAACCACAAAATTGGAAGTGGTTTACAGGGCTTGAAAAATGGTTTTGAAACAATGAATTAAAGTCCCATAACCAATAAAAATACAACACGTGGAGGGAGGGTGTTTTTCGGTTATGGGATCTTGGGATCGAAATAACCTTACCTATTTAAGTTCTTTTAAAGAATTACAATCGTTGATCATCATGCATCCTCTATCGTTTGATAAGCACACGATTGATTTTTTTTATTGTTTTAAATGTATTTTTAACCCACGTTGTGTTTCATTTGCATAATGTAGACAAACCTTTGATTGGTTTTTAAGATGAATAATGTAGACACTTGGAAACCTTTGATTGATTCTTAAGATGAATTTTGACATTTCCTCTCCACTAATTTATTTTTACTCATTTTTTCAAAAAACATTTATAGAAAATTCTTATGAAATGAGTGTTAAAATAATAGAGTCACGACATTAACTATTTCTTCAAATCCAAAGTTAAATCAACATTATTTCCACTAATGAATAAATCATAAACATATATTGCAACAATTAAAGTTTCACGGTATACATTTAAAACATATATATTATGATATAATTCACATTGTTTCAAACCAATATTGAGAAAAATGAGGTAATTATTTGTGTACCATGTCCTATCCTAGGGGATATTTTCAAACCATACAAGGATTTCTTCAATTGAAATAAACAACTCCCATACTTCTCATATCTTTGGGTTTACTCCATATAAATCTCCTCAATGAGATCACCGTGTAAGAAAGCACTTTTGACATCCATATGATGTATCTCCCAAATTCAAAACAAGAAATAATCAAAACAATTAGTTGAACATAGTTTATCTTTGCAACAAGGAAAAAGGTTTTAGTGCAACTGATGCCTTCTTGCTAAGAAAACCCCTTTGCTATCAAGTGAGCCTTATTCCTTTCAACAACAGTACATATATGGTTTTGGTCTTGTAAACCCATTGACAATTCACCACATTATTTTCTTACGGTCGAGGAACTAAATCTCATGTTTGATTCTTCATCAAAGAATGGTATTCATCATCCATAACATTCTCCCATTCAGGTTGACCATGTGCATATGCATATGTATCATGATTAAACGCCTCTAATGCACACACTCTATATTTCTCGCATCAACTTCAACAAATTTAATTACCTTAGTCCCCCATCTGGGAAGACAAAATTCCCTTGTTGAAGGAGTTCCTATACCAAAATATCCATGGGTTGATTGAACATGGGTTCCAAAACTTGTGGCCAATTCAAGTATGGAAGGTTGAACTCAAGTCAATTCAAGAACATTGAGTTGACTATTTAGTTGGCAGAGTTGTGTAGTAATCAATTGATCCAAAATTCTTCAAAAATTCTCATTGGATCACTATTTAACAACCTAGAAGAGGAATTCAACAGAGTAATACCTAAAGTATTCTCATCAAAGACAATGTCTCTTTGGTTAATGATTTCTTGTTTAAGTGGATTAAACAACTTGTAGGTATTTGACTCTTCAAAGTAGCCCATCATAATGCAAGCATGACTCTTTGCATCTAGCTTCTTTCCATTATCATTTCGAATATGATCCCATTATATGCAACCAAACATTATAAGGTGTCTAAAAGAGAAATTTATCTCACTACATTTCTCAAGAGGAGTCATATGCATCACAATTTTGGTTAGAATCAAGTTTAGAATATAATTTGAGTGATAGACAATTTTTACCCAAAACTTAGTCAGCATTCCTTTGGCTTGAAGAAAATATCATGCCATTATGACCGAGGTTTGATTCTTCCTTTTAGAAACACCATCTTTCTAAGGTGTGAAATGTACAACACTCTACAAAGAGATACCATTCTATGAAAAGTAGCTCGTAAAGCCATTTCCCACATATTCTCCTCCATCGTCTATACTTAAACATTTCACATGTCAACTACATTGATTATCACATTGTAACACCCCAATTTTGATCCTCATATTAACAATGTATATTTATGTATATGATGAATGGTCGAGGTTCAAATGATGTAATATGTAGATATTGTAAATTAATAATAAATTACATCATTGGCTACATATGGAGAAGGAAAAAACATGGGGGTCTATGATTCCACGAGAGAGGAATGAAAGTGGACTTAGGGGCTCAAGGGGGGATAAAGTAAATAACAATATTTTATTATTTATCCCAAATCATTTATCTCATGTTATCATAAGTTCTTTAACTCGTATATTATCCTTTATTACCTTGGAATGAGTTTCCAAGTGGTAAGTTGGGGACATGCAAATATAATACTTGACTTTTAGTTGATGTGGGGGAATATTTTTCCATTCATTTTTATTGAGGTTGTGGGGAGAGCTATGATACCATGACTATAATAGAATGATGGGTATGGTTGTTATGAAAATCCCTAGGAAATTGATTCCCATTTGAAATGGAATTTGTTGTCATTGAGAAACTCCATTACAATTGAGAATTCTCGAAGTCAGCAACAAAGATATTTCCTTGCCAATGTGTGCTAAAGCCCTGGAGGGAAGTGAGATAGCCTGAGGTATTGCATGGAAAATAAGGGGATCGGATTCCTTTGTGCAAGTTGAAGGGGAAAGAGAGATGGTGGATTGGAATTGTTGTAGGAGATAATACACTATGAATTCTAGGAAAAATGGGTTGTGAGAGAGGATTAGAAATAGCCATAGGAAAATTCATCATTTTGAACTTATAGCATCAACTCGAGGGTGGCCCTATTCCAGAAAGAGTACAGGAAACATAAATCCTACAGTTGGGTGGAACATCCTTCATCTGCAACCAGTTCATTTTTATTCCCATAAAGATAAATGTTAACGTGTATTTTTCATTATGTTGATTTAATGCTACTATTGTTATGAATTGCATGGTTTACTTTTTACATGCATGAGTCTGCATCTGTATTTATAATTAATTAATTTTGTCTACCTAATCATGCATTGTCATATATGATACCATTAATTAGTTGTTAATAGGCCAATGAGGATAATGACATCATAGAAAAGAAGATGGGTGAAATGTTTGGTTTCAAAAAGAGAAATGGGAGAATTGTGATTTCAAGTTCCATGTATTTTCAACAATGAATTTTTCAAAGACATTATCCTTATTCTTCAAGAAATATACCCAAATATACTCGAAAAAATCATTAATGAAAGTCAAAACATACCTTGCACCTACTAGGGATGGTGTGTTCAAGGAACAAAGGTTAATGTTTAACACATTCTAATTGCTCTCTAATCCTTCCATGTTTCAAATATAGCTTGGTGATGCATTCAAGAACACACCCTTCACATACGACATCAGGCAGGATAGTCTAGTAACCATACCATGCTTCACTATTAGCTTCAAACTTCAAAAATTCAGATGCTCGAGTCTTTCATGACAAATTTTAATCTAATCGTTGATCTAGCTATGAGTGCAGTAAGTACTAGATATTTGTTGGGAAATTTGGAAACCTTATATAGTATATATTTAGGGTCAAGAATACCATCAACAACAACAAAAACAAATTTATCAAATCTTTCACAACAAACTGATTTGGCTAAAATTCCACAATATTGCGAATCTAGGTTAGTTGGGGTACAAACAAGAAATTAGCACTCAAACTTGACATGGCTCCTTCAAGCTTCTTGAATTTGTCTTCAAGGTATTTAGTATTCTTCCAACAAGTCTTCTCCATATGTCGTATCTTCCCTCAATATGATCAAGTCTTCTTCTTCTTCTTACCTTTCATAATTATTGTCTGATCATCATGCTTCTTCTCAATAGTTTGGTCAATGCAATCCCATTATTTCTATGGATTTCTTTCTCAACCTCTTTCTATATAGTTTGGTCAACCTTTTGTTGGATCATGTTGTCATTGATGCCAAAGGTTTAATGATTGATGTCAAAGGATTGATGTCGAGTGATTGATTGATGTCAAGGGATTGATTGATGCCAAAGGATTGATTGATTGATGATTGATGTCAAATGAGAAATGTCTTTTCATAGCATGTAATATGTATTGTCCTTGATGTGAATGGATAGATGTCAAGTGGAATCATAGTCATATGATGTCATGAATATGGATCAATGAGTTGGAATTGATATGATGCATGGATGAAGATGGATCAACGAGTTGTCATTGATATGATGCATAGATAAATATGGATCAATGAGTTGTCATTGATATGATGCATAGATAAAGATGGATCAATGAGTTCTCATTGATACATAATGCATAGATGAATATGGATCAATGTGGTTTCATTGGTATATGATGCATTGTTGAATTGATGTAAAGATGATTCATTATTGTCTTATCATGGTTGATAAGGAGTACAAATGGATGAACTCCAAAGTGGCCCCCTTATGGTGAAATCCCTCACGAGAAGATGCTTTATGGTTGACTTATCCTAGAAGTATGGTTAGAGAACCCATGCTTAATATTAGAATAATGAGATGAAGATCAGTGAATTTTTCAATGAAACTATCCTATATGGATAGTTCTTGTCATGTCATTTTTGGTGGTATGTGGAACACCACATAACTCCTCATGGTTTGAGAGTTATTCCCTTACGAAGTTGAAAGACCTTCACATGTTGGCTTAAAGCCCCAAAAGGTCAAAGAAGTCAAAAGTACTTGCAAACAAGGAGGATTATTTAAATAATAAATTGAAGTGACAAAATCAAGAAGGATTATTTAAATATTAAAGTGAAGTGACAAAATCAAGGAAGATTATTTAAATAATAAAGTAAATAGAGAAATTTCTAATTATGGAAAATAGATAACCCTAAAAAGAGGTCAAGTGGCTATTGGATATATGGACAAGTGGAAAATTGGGCAAAGTTGAACATAAGTGACTATGTGGACAATGTGGCTATGTGGGCCAAGTGACCTAGAAGATGCTTCTAAGGAAGTTACTTGGAGAGTATAAATAAGAGGCAAGGGTCTCTTGTGTAGTGTATCCATTGAGCATGTATTGAAGATTTATTTTGAGAGAGAGGAGATCTAGAGGATCTCATGGATGCATCAAAGTTTCGGTAAGGCTGAGATCATGACGAAAAAAATCTCGGAAGTTCAAAAACCCTAGTTTCTGAGGTATACGCGGGTTGCAGTGAGCCAGGGCGTGTACATATGTGGGATGAATTAGGACAGAGCATGTACAGTGGATGAATTCATGAAGATTTGTGTGTGACATGGTGCTAGGCCCTTGAAGACTAAAGTAGGTTCCAGATCTGCATTCTATGGGCTCATATATTCCATAGAAACTTTGGTATGGTTACATTATTGTCTTGACGGATACTCTTGCTTGTTGTGTGGTGAATGCTTAAGGAATTCTTGGTATGGTTGTTGTGATTTGGTTTGTGTTAGTTGATGGAGTGAGAAGCACTCTTATGATTCATTAATGATATGATTGCTATAGTATGTTGATTGCTTATACATGATTGAGTAGCATTCATATTGTATGATTGAGGAGCACCAGTAAGTTGTTGGAGAGATTGGATGTGTTGTGATTTGTTATGGGTCAGATTGGACAGTGAGAGATAGAAGAGAATGTGATTGAAGGTTGCAGAGGATCTGATTTCATCTTGAAGAGAAAACCCTAAGTAACTCAGAAGTGATACGCAGGTTGTAGTACAGACTGGTCGTGTATATACGTGAGTTATACTACTGGTAGGGTGCGTACATACGCATGTTGCACTATTGACAGGTCGCGTACCTGTTGACAGATTGATATTTGTTGAGGATTTTTGCCTCATCTCATTTGGTGTTGAGGGTGTAAGTTGAGTCTTGCATTATAGAGTTGATGCTCTTGTAGAGTTGTACTCTATTCAGTTGTTGCTGATAAACCAAGGATTGTAGTCTATAATAAAAATAAAATTGTACATACATCTTGTGTTATTTGTGTTCCTTGTGGTGATGACTTATTTATGATATATGTTGTTGATATATGTTGTTGATTCATGTTCAGACTTAACTGGTTATAAATGACAACAGTAAGTAATGAATAAAATAGTGATTGCTAACTAAGGAGTTTTTTTTAAAGGGAAGTTTGAGAAAAGAGCCCTACAGTGTTCACCCACCCCCCCCCCTCTCAGTGTAGTCGTTGTGTCCAACAATTGGTATCAGAGTAGGCCTTCACTATAAGCCTTAAAAGGCTTGGAGGAGATCTATGGACACACAAATGGATGATGAAGTTCCAATCCTTGATGATGAAAAATATTCTACTTGGAGAATACAGATGAGAGTGCATTTGAAGGAAATGGGAGCAGGTATTTGGAAGGAATCCATTGGTGGATCAGTTTCCTTAAATTACAAGTCAAAATTTGCAGCTCAAAGGGAAGGAAAGAAGAATGATGCATTGGCTCTCAATACCATTCTTAGTGGACTCTCGGGCCCTATCAAAGAGAGCATGGGACAATGCACATCTATGGCTAAAGTTATAGGAGACATATCAAAGCAAGAAGGAAAATATTGAAGATAACTCCACCAATATCAATAAAGGTAAAGAATATCCAAAAACTATTGATTGCATTATTTCTACATGTGATTATGTTGGCAAAAAGGAATATCTTGAAGACATTTCAAATGAAGGTAAAGAATCATGTGATGATGTTGACAAAAAGGAATATCTTGAAGACATTTCAAATGAAGGTAAAGAATCTCCACAAACCCTTGATTGCAATAATTCAAATTGTGATGATGTTGAATATTTCTCTACAAGTGAAGAAGAAAATCTAGAAATAGTTTGTATAGAATCAATTGATTGTTATCCCATGGAAGAAGTAGAAGAAAAACTACAGGAGCTTAAAGAGAAAGTTGAAAGGGGTCTATATGAATACAACAAAGACCGTTATTATATAGACTATAGATATCTTTCGGATAACACCAAAAGGTTTCTTAAGAAGAGTCAAAGGCACATCTTGAAGTTAAAGGAAATGCCCAAAGAACAAGAAGAGAATAAAAAGACTCAATTAGAAGAAAAGGAAGAAGAGATCACAAGACTAAAGAATGAAAAAGAAGATAATAAGGTAGATGATGAGATTAGCAAAAGTCTTGAAATTATTGTCCATCTCAAGACCCAAATTGAAGAATCCAAAAGGGTAGAGGAACTATTGAAGAATCAAGTAAATAAAAAGGAAGAGTCATGTCATAAGTTAGAAGTTGAAGTTGTTGATCGTAGAAAGAAAGTGGAGAAGTCAAACAAATTCTTGAATAGCTCAACAATCTTGAATGAAATCTTGGAAAGTCAAAGATCACCAAATGATAAATCAGGTCTTGGATACAAGAGAGAAGCTACAAATGCTGAAGCAAGCACCTCAAAGAAGCATGAGGTAAGTCCCTCACTCTCAAAGGATGAAGACAATGTTGCAAGTCAACCATCTACACAAGAAAAGGAAAACTTCAAAATAACAAAACTAGGAAGACATCAAGAAGCCATATCTACACCTCAAAAGGGATGGACACCAAAGAAAAGGTATGAAAGTGTTTTTCATGGTCAATGTTATTCATGTAATGAATATGGTCATAAAGTTTTGGAATGCAGATCTTATGCAAGGAGAAATAATGGAAGATTTCATAACACCATAAGGTGTTGGATATGTGATCAAGTAGGACACATTGTTGTTCACTTTCGCAACATGACATGCTACAACTATAGTGGATTTGGTCACAAATCCCAGGATTGTTGGAACACAAGAAGAAATTCCATGATGAGGACTTCATATAGCATGACTAGAAGAAGAAATGAAGTTAGGAAGGGAGAAATTTTTGAAAATATGGAAGCTCAGAGCTCAAGTTCTGAGAAGCAAGGACACCTTCAGAAGTGGGTGAAGAAGACTGAACAACCAGAGAAGAATGGAAGCCTTAAGGGAAGCTTAAGTGTGTCATCTTCAGAAGCATATGCGGGTTACAGTGGTAACAATCACATACATATGCAGGCTGACCTTGAATAGTTCGTGTACATACGTGATCTGTCAATGCAGCAGGCCACGTATATGTGGTAAAGCCTTGGGAAAAAGGCTATGTGCATGGGTTACAGCTTGATGTGATGGTATAACTCTGTGTTGCAGGGTCTGACATAGTTTGTTGCAAGTTCTGACATTGTTTGTTGCATGTTTTCATGATTACATATTGGATTATGTATGGTGATGATATATAATGAAAGGATGTATTGGGTGCATGGCACTAACCCATAAGTATGGATTGAGGCATTTTCTGTTGAAGAACAATGTTGGTTATGAGAGTGAAATTATGACACTTTTTTTATGAGATATATCATGATGATGCTAGGCACACTTCTAGTACATATTGATTTCTTAAGTATTTGCTATAGTGAATGGAGGATTGAGGTTGATCTATTGGGGTACATGGTTGGTACATATTTTGAGTTTCATTGATATATCTTATGATGTATTATTGGAAGCTTACTTGTTGGATATCTTGATGCATGCATTTGGCATATGGTTGGACTACATATTGGGAAATGTAGTTGGTGATTTGATAAGGTAATCATGTTGAGTCATAGCTTGATCTATATTTGATGCATAATTGGTACACTACTAGTACACTTGGTAGAGGCACCTACTAGTAGTTTGATTTGCTTAATGTTTTATGGTGGATTTGGCATACATGTATGAGGATTCATCTAGTTGTGGTATTGGTGCATGGTTGATGTACTTGCTTGGTACAAGTGGTGATACATGTTGATGTACATGTTTGGTACACTCATAGATGGTATATGTTTGGATGACAAGTACTTGGATAAAAGTACACCATTGGTATTACTTGATTAGCACATACCTTGGTACATGATGTATTGGATGATATGATGAGACACTTGATTGATTGAGATACATGATTGTGGGACTTGTTTCATGGTGAATACATATCATGAGTGATATGAAAATTGTTTGAGGCACATGGTTGACATGTTGGTAGAGGCATATGGTTGATACATTCCATTAATGATATCTTTTGACACTTTGTATGGTATTGATATACATGATTGATGCACAAGGGTTTTGTGCATGGTTGGCATACAATTTGGTACATGATGTACTTGGTTGATGTCGTATTCATGATTCTCTATTTCATTTTTGACGTATCTTTTGTTTCATGGTATGGCATGAGTTTTGATGCATGGACAGGTCCAAGGATCGTCATAGAAAGAGTGGTTGATCTATGATCCGTTTGAGCAGTAGCATTTGCAGCAGAAGCATATTATTTGTATTACAGAGAAGATAGGGGGAGACATACCCATAAGGGGAGTCATTCTTCTTCCCATGATTCTAAGAGGAGATATTTTGCATACTTGGTAAAATATCCCTATACTTGAAGAAAGAGCACAGAGGCATAATTCCAGGGTGAGCGTTGATCATAAGGGGAGAATGACCGATATATATTCAACATTTCATCAGAGTGATTTCCCTTGTTCAAAAAGGGAGAGATTATCAAAGGCATTCATACAGGGGGAGCATCCCCAACGAGAGAAATACCCTTTGACATTGATGTCAAAGGGGGAGAGAAAGTCGCATTAATGTGATTGAGATGACTATTGATGTAGAGCAATGCCTTGTCTACATGTTTCCATCAATAATTAGTGTTGACATCAATGTTGGTATTTCCATCAATGTCAAAGGGGCAGATTGTTGGATCATGTTGTCATTGATGCCAAACGTTTGATTGATTGATGTCAAAGGATTGATTTCAAGTGATTGATTGATGTCAAGGGATTGATTGATGCCAAAGGATTGATTGATTGATGATTGATGTCAAATGACCAATGTATTGTCATAGCATGTAATATGTATTGTCCTTGATGTGAATGGATAGATGTCAAGTGGAATCATAGTCATATGATGTCATGAAGATGGATCAATGAGTTGTCATTGATATGATGCATGGATGAATATGGAACGATGAGTTTTCATTGATATGATGCATAGATAAAGATGGATAAATGAGTTTTCATTGATATGATGCATAGATAAAGATGGATCAATGAGTTTTCATTGATACATGATGCATAGATGAAGATGGATCGATGTGGTTTCATTGGTATATGATGCATTGTTGAATTGATGTAAAGATGATTCATTATTGTCTTATCATGGTTGATAAGAGTACAAATGGATGAACTCCAAAGTGGTCCCCTTATGGTGAAATCCCTCATGGGAAGACACTTTACGGTTGAGTTATCCTAGAAGTATGGCTATAGAACCCATTATTAATAGTAGAATACTGAGATGAATATTAGTGAATTTGTCAGTGAAACTATCCTAGATGGATAGTTCTTTTCATTCAATTTCTAGTGGTATGTGGAATGCCACATAACTCCTCACGGTTTGAGAGTTATGGCCTTACGAAGTTGAAGGACCCTCACATGTTGGCTTAAAGCCCTAAAAGGTCAAAGAATTCAAAAGTACTTGCAAATAAGATTATTTAAATAATAAAGTGAAGTGACAAAATCAAGAAGGATTATTTAAATATTAAAGTGAAGTGACAAAATCAAGGAAGATTATTTAAATAATAAAGTCAATGGGGAACTTTCTAATTATGGAAAGTGGTTAACCCTAAAAAGAGGTCAAGTGGCTATTGGATGTATGGATAAGTGGAAAATTGGGCAAAGTTGAACATAAGTGACTATGTGGACAATGTGGCTATGTGGGCCAAGAGACCTAGAAGATGCTTCTAAGGAAGTTACTTGGAGAGTATAAATAAGAGGTAAGGGTCTCTTGTGTAGTGTATCCAATGAGCATGTATTGAATATCTATTCTAAGAGAAAGGAGATCTGGAGGATCTCATGGACGCATCAAAGTTTCAGTAAGTCTGAGATCATGACGGAAAAAATCTCGAAAGTTCAGAAACCCTAGTTTATGAGGTATACGCGGGCTGCAGTGAGCCAGGGCGCATACATACATGGGATGAATGAGGATAGAGTGTGTACAGTGGATGAAGTCATGAATATTTGTGTGTGATCTAGTGCTAGGCCCTTGAAGACTAAAGAAGGTTCCATATCTGCATTCTATGGGCTCTGATCTGCCATAGAAACTCTGTATGGTTACATTGTTGTCTTGATGGATACTCTTGCTTGTTGTGTGGTGAATACTTAAGGCATTCTTGGTATGGTTGTTATGATTTGGTTTTTTTTGGTTGATGGAGTGAGCAACACTCTTATGATTCAGTACTAATATGAGTCTATAGTATGATTATTTCTTATACATGATTGAGTAGCATTCATATTGTATGATTGAGGAGCATGAGTAAGTTGTTGGAGAGCTTGGATGTGTTGTGATTGGTTATGGGTTAGATTTGACAGTGAGAGATAGAAGAGAATGGGATTAAAGGTTGCAGAGGATATGAGTTCATCTTGAAGAGAAAACCCTAAGTAACTCAGAAGTGATACACAGGTTGTAGTACAGACTGGTCGCGTACATACGCGAGTTGTACTACTAGTAGGGCACGTACATACGCGTGTTGCACTACCGATAGGTCGCGTACCTGTTGACATATTGATATCTATTTAGGATTTTTGCCTCATCTCATTTGGTGCTGAGGGTGTAATTTGAGTCTTGCATTATAGAGTTGATGCTCTTGTACAGTTGTACTCTATTCAATTGTTGTTGATAAACCAAGGATTGTAGTCTGTAATAAAAAGAAAATTGTACATACATCTTGTGTTCTTTTTATTCCTTGTGGTGATGAATTATTGATGATATATGTTGTTGATGCATGTTCACACTTAACTGGTTATAAATGACAACAGTAAATAATGAATAAAATGGTGATTGCTAACTAAGGAGTTTTGTGTAAAGGGAAGTTTGAGAAAAGAGCCCTACATTGTTCACCCCCCCCCCCCTTCTCAATGTAGTCGGTGTGTCCAACACCTTTACCATTAAGAAAATGGGGTTGGCCTATTTCATAACTAAAATTTTCCTTTCATCAAAAAATTTCTCTTGTGCCATAATTAGAAAACCATAGAAACAATCAAAGGAATAATCCTTACCATCTTCTTTTCTAGAAGAAAAAATACCATGGAATGTCAAACATAATACATCATAGGGTGTCTTTAGATTCATCAATATTGGTTCTATGAGCTAGCCATCTTTCTTTGAAAACCTCATTCCACATTTACCCAATTTCAACTATAGCTTCTTCATGTGAGCTAGATAATCTTCAATTCTTTGAAAAGGGAGAGGATCAAGAGAGCTCAAAAGGATTTCTCAATCTACATACCTATAATTTCATTGTTATTATCAAATAGATTATCCAGCTTCCTCTAGACTTTATTCAGAAAGTCAACCTCGGTTGTATGAGAGAGAATATCCCTATAAACGTAGATATCCTACAACCTTATCCTTGTTCACATAGATGATAAACCTTTACTAATCATCCATTGAATTTGGAACCACAATATTTTTAAACTACCAAAGCACTTTACTCTTCAACAACATTTGCATATCTTGTGCCCACACACCATAATTGTGCTCATTCAAAACCATGGGTTTTTTCTTGGAACTCATGATCTTTATCTACAAATGCAATCCCTAATACAATGTGAAAGTAGAAGCCCTAAGTAAATCTACTAGAGAGATCCAACTCATCAAGAGAAAATGTAATAAACAGCCTCTAAAAGACTCGTAGACAACATGTCATGTCTCAAATTAATATCTTTGATACCATGTTGGAGAGATAGGGAATTAGAAGAACAAGGAGCTATACATTCCAAGAAGAGATGGTGTTTAAAGACACCATTATAACATATAAACACAAGTAAGCATCGCTCAACATACAATAAGAAACAAAAACTTGAATTAAAAAACTTCCATGCACAAGTACATTTCATGATAATAATAGATAAATCCATAGGACCATCTATATATAGTACCAAAGTGTAATTAGCTTCCTTGAAGTAAAGAAGACATGGTAAACTTTGATTGGCTAGGTCTTGCACTAAACTCTTTGAATTCTACATCAACCTGTGCACTAGTCGACCACTATGGTTGACTTGACTGACTAGTTGAACACTTAGTCAACTTCTCAGTTTACTCTTCTAGTTGACTGCCGACTAACTGTTTCCAAAAGATCTATAGGTGTAATGAACTTGTTGTTCCAACAATAAGTTGTAGGTATAGTTTTATGTAGGAAAATAATTGCTTACCCCTTTTGATGAAGGAAGAGTTGTCCCTCTTCCCCTTGATTATGATAAGTTGTTGGCATAATTTTTTGTTTCCATTAATGAAAATAAGGTGTAGGTATAATTTTGTGTGGGAAAGTAGTGGCTTACCCTTCCTTTGAAAAAGGAGTTGTCATTGAAATTTATAGGTGAAAAATAAATTAGTGTATTTCAATATGATTACTCATCAATCATTAGATGATATTGAACTATAAAATACTATGGATATTCTAGCAGAACAATTAAATTTTAACTAATCTTGTATTATGCGAAATCGCCTTCATTAGAAACATTTCTATCCTGGATTTATCACTAGCTTATTACTGGCTTATTTCCTTATATCTAAGATTTATTATCACTAGCTTATTACTCAAATATGAAAATAACTGAAATCCAAAAATGAAAGAACAAGAAAATGAACACACCATCCACACAATTAACCACAATATGTATCCTAGGAAACCTAATATAGGAGAAAATCCAAATTGAAGGTGAGGCCTATGATTTGATCTCTTTTCTTCAATTATGAAATGAAAGTACAAAGAAAAGGGCACTCGCTATGAAGTTTCCTTTGACACTATGGATTAAATGGCTACTATAGAATCTTTTCCTCCTTTTTTATTCTCTCAAGTCCCACTTCTAGTTGTTCTACTCAACTATGAAACAATTACAATCATAAGGAATGGAACCCTTTCTCCTCCTAGTGGCCTAGTATTTAACACATCCAAATATCCATCTAGGGTTAGGGTTTTTCCATGTCTCAACCCTAAATTAGTATTAGGTTTTAGACCTTCTAGAATATTATTTAAATTACACATGTGGCTATCCCTGCATGTGTGATTAATGGGGGGTGATGTAGCATCCACTCAATACCATGGCGGTCAAAAATGTAGGTCAACTTGTGAGAGGAATAACTTCCACATACGAGATCCAATTGATGTTATTTTCACATCATTGGAAAGGTATCATTGTGTATAATATTGTCAAGGGGATATGAACAATGCTTGCAAATTTTTGTCCCCAAAAATGTCATTTTATGCCTCAAAAGGGCTCTGGAAGGTTTCAAACCCCAAATATCCAAACTGGGACTTGCCACTAAAATAGGACTTCAAAGCCAATTCCTCCAATTTTTCCACCCAAAATGTACCAAGATAGATGACAAATTATATAATGATCCAATCTTGATCATTCCTCTTCATTTAGGGATGCTTTTGGTCCCCAAGAGATTTTATTGAATGAGGTGAGGGAATTTTTCCTCTACCTTCTCCCTAGAATGCCATTTTTTCCTTTTTTGGAAGTTGTTCTTTCAACCCAATATACCAAAGGTCATGCGTCAACTATCTGGTAGTTCTATAATTATTTTGAAAAACTATATCTTATACCAACTCTTCTTGAGGTTTTGGTGCAAATTCCTTTATGGTAGGTAATACATGCTCCTCAACTTATTGATCCAATATGGAAGTCTCATAGAGTTTCATATTCTCCACATTCACTACTGAGTAAATGAAAATATATGGGGGTATAATGAGTATGTAGGAATTATCACCCACCTTCTCCAATACTTCAAAAATGACCATACTACAGATCCTAGATCTTCTTACCAGGATCCTATAGTCTTTCCTTATTCAGTTGTAACCAAACTTTGTCACCCACTTTGAATGATTTCTTAGTTCCATGCTAATCATGGCAGGCCTTGTACCTTTACTTTGACTTCTTCAATGTCTCTTGTACTTGCAAATGGACCTGCCTAATATTTTCAAAAAACATCTCCACTTTTAGTGCTTCTCCTATGATGTCTTCCCTCTCTCCTCCTTATTATCCATGGATAACATCCAAGGGAGAAGGTGGAAAATACCCAAAGCAAGTTTCTAAAGGGGACTTACTAGTAGAGGCATGGACTGCTCTATTATAAGAGTGTTGAATGTAGATCAAATTTTCATCCCATGTATTTGGATGATTCTGATTGTAACCCCTAAAAAGTTGAACCAAAGTCTTGTTGACTACTTCTTTATGCCCATATATATATGGATTGAATCTTATAGATCTCTTTAACTTGGTGTCCATCTTCTCCCAAAGTGTATTCCAAAAGGTACTAATAAATATGGTATCCCTATATGAGATGATGCTCCTTGGTATCTCAAAGTGCACCTAGACCTGCTAAAAAAACATGTTTGTTTCTTCTTGTCCTTTGATGGTATTTTTAAAAGGCATAAGAATGCACATCTTGTTGAACCTATCAACTACCACAAAAAAATAGCCATGTCCCTTCTTGGTTGTTTTAAAACCACCCACAAAATCCATGGAAATGTTTTCCCAAGGTTGATTGGGTACAAGTAAAGGATGATATAGACTTTGATTTCTATTATCGGGCTTGTTGTTACAATAAATAATGCATCCTCTAACATACCAAGCTACATATTCTTACATTATGGGCCAATACACATACCTTTCTAATTTGACAACTGTCTTTCCAACACTAAAATGTCTTGCAACCTTGGAGGTGTGAGCCTCTCTAATAAGACACAATATTTCACCTTTACAAACACATAGCTTTTCTAGCTTATAGAGTAACCCATTATGTAGATGGTAGTCAACCTTACTATCACCTTATTCTACATGAATTTGGCCATGTAGTTGTTGAAACACCTTTTTTAGGTCCTCATCTTCTATGTATGCCTCTTTGTATGAATCATGGGTAAAAGGTTTCATGTGCATAAGAGTTCCCAAAGATGTAATATTGGATGTGGGTGGCCTTGAAATCATTTCTATCAACTTATTAGCACTACCCTTGTTCTATTTGATGACTAGTTGAAACTATTGCAAAAATCTCATCCACTTGTAATGTCCAGTTTGTTGAAGCTTACTCTAGGCTTGCAAATACGAGAATGGCTAGTGATCAGTGTGAATAATGGTTTCCTTTCCCATCAAATAGTGCTTCCACTTCTTAATAGTTTGAACCGAGGCATAGATTTCCTTATCATATGTAGGGCAGTTCAAGAATCCCCCATGAAACATCTAAGAATGATAGCATACCATCTTACCTCCCTACATCAAGACTGCTCCCATAACATATACACTTGCATCCATATCCAATTTGAAGGGCTTCTGCAAGTTATGAAATGCAAGGATTGGTGCTTGGATGATCTTCCATTTTAACTCATTGAAATATTTCTATTGATTATTTCCCCACTTGAAACTCTTACCACTAGTTGTTATGATATGGAGTGGTGCACCTACTATTAAAAAGGATGCTATGAAATTTTGTAGGTACTCTGTTGCCCCAAAAAATATCCTAAATTCAATGACATTAGTATAATTTTTCCACTTGATGATGGCCTCCATCTTCATAGGATCTATATTGAGTTTCCCTCCATCGATCATGTACCCCAAATACATCATTGACTACTACATGTACCTGGTGGTATCTCGATTTGAGATCCAACAAGGTGAAGTACTTGGCATGTTGCAATTGGTCTAACAAGTCATCAATCCTAGGTAGAGGGTACCAGTTCTTGAGTGTGATCTTGTTCAAATATTTGTATTCGATAAACATTCACCACGTTCCATCCTCATTGAGTACTATGATGATAGGTGACACAGACGGTGAAGTACTTGGTCGAATTACTCCATGCTCCAACAACTAATGCAACTATTTCTTCACTTCATTTGCTTCCAAAATAGACTGCCTATACAACCCAATATTTGGAAATGGGGAGTCAAGCAACAAATGTATATCATGCTTCACTTCCTCTTAGGTGAAATCCCTTTAGGCTCTTGGAACACTCCTTTGTACACCTGCAACAACTCCTCCAACTATTTTTTCTTCTCTTTGGTACATCCCTCCAAGGATTCTCATACTCTTATTGATTCTTCCCCTAGTTGAGTTTCTCTTAAGAAAATCAATACACACTTCTTACTAGAACTAAAGAAATTTTTGGCTTGATTGGCACTTACCAATGAGATATTCGATTTACCTTTGTGTGCGTTGATGATGTAAGACTTCCCATCCTTGATCAAGTGGTACTATTTACTCTCCACGTGAATATCACATCCCTCATATACATGTAGGGGCCTTAAAACACTACACCACACACATTAAGGGGTACTACATCTAACTCCACTCCATCAATAAAATCTTCACTTATAGAAAATTTGATCTTACACTATTTAGTGGCTTTGATCTTTGCATCCTTATTCACCCACCCCAAAGGATATGGGTTGAGATGATCATGAACCTCCAATCGAAGCTTACTAACTATATAATCTACTATAACGTTGGCATGTGAACTAAAATTGAATAGAGCATCTATCTTGTTCTTTTTGACCCGAATATTAATATAGAAGAGTTTTTTCATATTCTTCTCTTCCTGGTGATGAAGGCTACTCAAATTGACCTTAGAAAATATTCTCATCCACATCTAAGCTACTATCTACACAGTTGCCTAAATCCATACCCAATAGGTTCTTCTTCTTGGAATCATTCTTACGGTTTTTTGGATTTAGCTATGGATGTAGCTTCCAACACTGATGTTCGGTGTGACCATAAATATTATAATGGTTATATTGGTTGTTTGGATCCTTGCATTGATGTGCAGAGGATATCGTCTTATTGTCTTTTCCTTTCCACTTATTATTTCCCTCATTGAAAGAATCTTAGATATATTTCTATTTAGAATCACTTGGTTGTCCTTTATGATTTCCTATGTTCTCCAGGTACTATGCTTTCACACATGAATCATCAATATTCATTGGTTTGAAGAATATCACTTGCTTTCAAAAATGACTATGTAAACCCCCCAGATACTTGAGGAGTGTGTTTGGGTTCTTGGGAGAGAAACACAAGATGATCACCATCTTCCTAAATTTGGTGGTGTACTTATGCACACTTTTCCCTTTCCTCTTCCTTAAGCAATGCCAATGGACCCACTAATCCTCTACATACCTAATAGGGTAGCACTAGGACTTGATGAGGCTTCTAAAATTCTCCCACTTAGTTACTAGTGGATCAACCTCTAGCCTAAGTGTCTTTTTGTGGATTTCCACTAGTAGATGGCCCTCTAGTTTCAATTGGGAAAACAAAATATTCTCCTCTTCATCTATATTATGGACACTAAAATAAATTTCTAATTATTGTAACCAATGATTCAACTTAATAGCAACAATCTCACCTTTAATAGCAACAATCTCACCTTGATAGGGCTTGATGTCCATTTTCTCTTCCATTTTGAATGGAGGTTGTGAAGGAGTACTAATGGCACTAGAACTTTGTTTGTATTTCCCATGCTATTTCTTGTACTCCTTTTCTATGTCTTCACTATCTCCTAGTTTCTCATTCGATTCAACTTTTGAGTTCGAACCACCAACCTCCCCAACAATTTCAAACTTGTTCGCTAGAGCCACCAACAGTTTCAATGGCTTTCTCTTCAAGCCTTGTATATCTATGCTCGGTTGCATCCTCAGGGTTGTTATGGCTAGACTCATCTTCCATGGCTAGGGTTATGAGACTTCCTTCTTAAGACAATTCCTAAATCATGTAATTTCCCACAAATACCCCAAAGAAAATTGCTTTGAAACCAATATGATATGTAAACTACTATGGATATTCCACTGGAACAGTTCATTACCACAAATCTTGTATTATGTTGAAATCCTTTCTTATGTAGGTGTATTTCCTTAGATCTCAGATTTATTTTCACTAGATTATTGCTCAAATTTATGAAAATAACCAGAACAAAAAAATGAACACACCATCCACACAATTGAACACAATATGTGTCCTAGGAAACCCAATATGGGAAAAAACCCATCTCAAAGGTGTCGGGGTGAGAAAAAGGTATAAATATTCTCCTTGTTACTTTGGTTTATGATATATTCTTTGTTGACTTTTCTATTAGTTTGAAGTAATTAGGGAAAAACATAATTTAAAAGCTTTTGAAAATAATATTAGATATTTTCTAAACTTTTGGTTTGAATTGCTTTGATTTTATGTAGAAATGGGCAATTGTTGTCAATCGAGGATAATTAAGAAGATAATAAAGATGCACAGGTCGTTGAAGATTAAAGAAATTAGGCATAAGGTGGTTCAAGGAAGATTGATTTTTATCTTGAAATCTTCATAAAATAGTAAAAGCAATCCTGAGGATCTCTCAATCGTCAGGATAGCTTAATTCACTTGTCTTATTGTAATATATATAGAAGAGTGAACAATAGAGAGGGTGTGCCAAAATTTCGATCTCCAAATTGTTGATACTTTGTACAACAACCCAATTGTAAATGACTTATCAATTATGGAATTAATGGAAGTTTCAAGCATTTTGACCATTTCCGTGTACTGAGTTTTTCATAACAGTATCTTCTGAAGACCGTGGGCCCAATCGACAGGATCTATTGTCTTATCTATATTTTTATCGATTCCGTGGTAATTTTGTAGGTTGATATTTCCTTCAGCAGATAGAATAGATTTATTAATGTGTTGTTTCTATTATGAATTGATTGTGTTATTCCATTAACAGAGATTAGACGTTTTATTTGGAAATTACCGATTGTTGTTCAATTACCGATTGATGTCAATTTATCGCTTGTTGATTCTTTAATTAACTTTGCATTTGTTGTTCCTTCTTAAATCTCAATAGATCAATGTTCCTTTCGAATAGGTTGATTAATCACTGTTCTTTGAGAGATTGATTCATTGGCGCTTTCGTAGATTAAATTTTTGTTTCCAGGATAGCTGAATGAGTTCAGTAACTAATTGATGTTTCTTTTTAGGGCGTGTTATTTCACAGAATATATCTCCTTTTGATTGAATCATTAGTTTCAGATTTTGTAGTTAATGTGTGAAGAACTTGATTGTTACAGTAACTTAGATGAATCCATATTTGTTGTAAATGAACTATCTACATGATTTAAACCTCTACTTTGTTGACAATCTTGAGAGAAAAAGATGAATCCTCGGTTGATAAATTAATGTCATACTAAGGTTGTTTTCAGGACATCTTTAGAACCCAACATTTTGGCGTCATTGTCGGGAAGATTTTCAAGGATAGTATAGGTTGAGTCTTTGAAAGGATGAGGTATTAAAAATGGAAGGTAAGAACCTGCGCAAGAAACAAGTAAAATGCTTGTGCCAACGCCTAGTTTCAGCTGATGCATAGAGTTTGCATAGGTGAATAGAGGTTGTGTCGGTGTGTGGCTAAGAAGAAAGAACCTGCCAACAAAAAAAAAAAAACTTACCGAAAACTACAAAAGCCTAGGGCTCGGCGGCCCCTGGAAGGAGCACTTTTATAGACAAAATTATCTGAAAGGTTGAATCTCAAGCCTCGGTTGGACCTTGAAAAGTTTCTACCTGAGACACTCAAGTAGTAGACTCACCAACTATAGTTCACGCTGAGGTTCATAGCAGAACTTAACAGAGTTTCCAAAGTACACAAACTCCACTTTTCAGTCCTTTAGGCGAGGGAAATTCTTGTAATTTGAGAGAAGGAGAAGGGGAGACCAGTGGAGTTGTTGAGGAAAACCCACAACCACCTGAATTTGGATCTACTATGATTTTAGCAGGAGAAGGAACACTTGAAATCCTAGACATAGGTATCGTGGTAAAACCTCCTAAGGGACCAAGTAATCCTCCACCCCGAATAGAGCACCTAGACCAAGAGATCCCTGAGGGTTATTGGCACATTTTTAACCAAATGGCACATCAAAATCAGCCGCGACCCTAGGCCCAAACTACCACTTTGGAATATCCTATAATTGATTTGATTGTTAATGCCCCAATGAAATCCATTCCACTACAAAATCTTCCAACCTTCAATGGATTGATCTTAGAGGACCCTGACACGTTCTTGTTTGAATTTGATGTCTTGTGTAGAGTCTATGACTATACCTCCGAACCCTAGAAACTAACGATATTTCCTTCCACTTTGAAAGGGGAAGATTTACGATGGTTTATGGGACTAGGGGGAGAAACTATAAATTCATGGGATGAAATGAAACAAACCTTCCTTACAAAAAACCAAGACTACTGTAGAACCAGGGATTTAAAGGATGAAATATTTAAAATGGTTGCAAAAGAAAATGAAACACTAGAAGAATATGTTGAAAGATTTCAATATAACCTGCAGAGATCACCTTGCGGTACACTACCAGGTGAGGTACTTAAAGACATTCTAATAAAAGGTATGAAGGATGAATGGGTAGAGACGTTAAATTTGATGGGAAAAGGCGATATTTATCAAGAAACCTATGATGAAATTGTCCAATTTTGTATCAGGGGTTCAAGCGGTAGTACACAAACCAGATCAAGAATATGAGGTCCCATCACTAGAAGTAGCAACATTACTAGTGGAAGTGTCACGCGAGCAGAAATTGGTAATCTTTTGGAAAATTTTAAAACTGACATTTTGAGTACACTAACTATGCAATTAGATGTTTTTTTGGCTAAAAAGAGACAGGCAAAAGCATAATAGTCGTTGGATATATTTTGTCCATGGTGCAGGAAGAAAAATAGTCCAAGGGAATGTCCCATGGACATGGTTAGAACCTGCGCTTCCTATGCCAAAGATCATGTGACAAAACAATGTCCATCACTTTCAGGACTAAAGGTCGTCTTTAAAGAAGCAGAAGAAGAAATGGAACCGGTATATCTGATGGCTCAGCATCACCAATGGCAGGCTCATCCCCCAGGTACGCTACAAGATCCTTCTTCTTTCTTTCCTAGATAATATAATCAGCAGCATAACCCTAGAAATACATGGCAGGGCCAACCGTTTGTTAATCCCACCTGGCAGTGCCAACAATATCCTACTGCACCTTGGCCAAATCAAATGGTTCCCACTCCTACTTGGCCTAACCTGCAATACTCTACCTCGTTTTTGCAGAATTCAAATAATATCCCCTATCCTTCCCAGTGGACTAGCACAACTGCCCAAGCTCCCAATTGGACTCAAAACTGGCAGCGCCCCATGGGACTGACCAATCAACCTATGGGAATAGTTCCTTAAGCTCAACCCACTTTACAAGCTCCACTTCAATTGCCCCAAAATCCCCAACCCCAAGTATTCCCCCAACTACCATCTCAACCCAACCTGAATCCTAATAACAAACCACTCCAACTCGTGCAAATTGTCGAGAATTTGGAACGTGAAACGAACTTTGTAGGATGCAACGAGCTTCGGTTAAGGTCGGCGCATGTAGTTTCTTCTGAGGAAAGTAGCATTCATCAAGAACAGGAGAATGAGAATGATAGACAACCAACAATAAACCCATCGACTGTGGTTGTAACAGAAGAAGCAAAACAGGGGGAAAACACAGTCGAGCAACAAAATCCTGATAAAGACGTAATTTCTTCTCCCTCGTTCCCTGAAAGGATAATTATAGCTAAACTAGTTGTATATCCCAACTTTGATATCGTCGGGGAACTAAAAAATATGTGATAAAATTCCACTCCTACAGGCTATACGAGATATTCCTATTCATGCGAAAACAATTAAAGAACTATGTGGGAAAAATCCCAGAAGGAAAACTAAGAATCCATCAACTGTTCATGTGGTAGGAACCTTATTCGATCTTATTTTAGGAAAACGGGAGCTAGTCAAATACATAGACCCAGAAAACCCCGTGGTAACAGTTCAGATACATGGTTGCTCTTTCCCAAATACATTGGTGGATCTGGGAGCAACCATCAATATTCTAACCACCAAGACCTGTAATGTCCTAGGTATCACCTCCTACGAACCAATTTCAACTTTCTTAGAATTAGCTGATAGATCGGTGGTTAAACCGGAAGGCACATTACAAGACATAGCAGTCTCGGTCAACTCTTGGGAATACCCAATTGATTTCCTAGTTATTAACCAAAGAAGTAAACTAGCTAGACACCCGTTAATATTAGGGTGACCGTGGCTAGCAACAGCAGATGCATACATAGGATGTCGCACAGGCAACATGACAATTTCTAGAGGAAGTGCTATAAAGAACATTGTCGTGTATCCTCCAGCTAAACCAATTCTTCCTGTCATACACCAGCAGTTGCAACCACCTGGATATCTGGAAGAAAACATACGCCCTCCTCTCACATGAGAAGAATCCCTTGGGCTCAAAAACCAATTAGAAGATGATGTGATCAACAGCTTCATTAACAACCCAACTATTATAGGTCACCCAACATCTCAAATGCTAAAATATGTTTTAGATAATGAAGTGCAGGGAGATCCTTTGGAAGAATTGATTTATCAACACATTCCCACAACTTCTATCCATAACAACATTGTAGTTGAAATCGCACCAGGAATATTTTTGAATATTAACGCCAATCTGAATGACCAACAACAACAAAAATTAATCCAGATCCTTTCTAAATACCAACACGATTTTTCATGGGAATATTCTGACATGAAGGGCATCGATCCCCAACTATGCACACATCATATCTATATCGAAAAAGATACCCAACCCATATGACATCCCCAATGAAGATTAAACCTTCATCGCAGGGACATTGTCAAAGAAGAATTACAGAAACTGTTGGATGTGGATTGTATATATCCCATTTCAGACAGCCAATGGGTCTCTCCATTGGAAATCATCCCTAAAAAGAATGGTAAGTGGTGAATCTCTGTAGACTACAGAGAACTCAATAAAGCTACCCAGAAGGACCATTTTCCCCTACCTTTTATAGATCAGGTCCTTGATACTTTAGCAGGGAAGCAATTTTTCTCTTTCCTAGATGGCTTTAGCAGTTATAATCATATTCAGATTGCTCTGGAAGACCAAGATAGAACTACATTTACATGTCCTTGGGGTACCTTCGCATATCGAGTCTTTCCCTTTAGGTTATGTAATTCTCTAGCTACATTCCATAGAGCTATTTTAAGCATATTTTCTTATTTAATTAATGAAGGACTCGAAGTTTACAAGGACGATTTTACCCCTTATGGCACTAACTTTGATTAGGCTTTAAGAAATATGGAGAAGGTACTTGAACGATGCATTGCTACTAGGTTGTGTTTTAGTCATGATAAATTTCATATGATGATGACTGAAGGTGTGGTACTAGGACACTATGTTTCTGCAGATGGAATCAAGGTAGACCCAACAAAGATAGAGGTAATCCTTAAATTGCCTACACCCCGTACCCAGACCGAGGTACGTAGTTTCCTTGGCTGTGCAGGATATTATCGTAGATTCATAGAGATGTTTTCAAGAATAGTTGCACCTTTACATGCTTTAACTGGTAATGTGGAATTTCAGTGGTCTAATAAGTGTGATGTTGCATTTGTAGAGCTTAAAAGGTTAATTTCAACATCATCGGTACTAAGAGGACCAAAATGGAAGTTACCATTTCACATCTCTTTAGATGCATCAGATGTCTCTATAGACATTGTCCTTGGACAGGAAGAAGACAAGAAGCCTTATGCTATTTACTTTATTAGCAAAAATCTTACCCCTGCCAAATTAAATTACACAGTAACAGAAAAACAATTTTTAGTTGTTATACATGTTATTAATAAATTTCGACACTACATAACAGGCTATCTAGTGTTTCTGTATATTGATCACTCCGCCATTATATATTTATCCAAAAAACAAATTACTAATGGACAATTTACTCGGTGGTGGTTGTTGTTGCAGGAATTCAACATCACCATTAAGGATTGATCGGGAAGAGAAAATGTTGTTGCAGATTTTTTGTCTCGTATAACCAAGACAGATAACTCTTTGACAGTCAAAGACCAATTTCCAGATGAACATTTGTTCACTGTAACTATTAAGATTTCTTGGTACACTGATGTGGTGAATTATCTGGAAGTTGGGAAATTTCCAGCGCACCTGTCATCAAGAGAAAGGAAATTTATTGTTCAGTGTAGTGCATGGTTCACCTGGATTGGTGGATATCTTTTCCACACAGGGTCTGATCTTCAGATCTGAAGATGTATCAGAGAGGATGAAATTCATGATGTCTTGAAGGTGTGTCATGATGAGTCCTGTGGCAGACACTTTGCAGACTGCAGGACTATGCATAAGGTTTTGCAGATGGGTTATTATTGGCCCTCAATTTTTAAATATGCAAAGAAGTATGTCCAGGCCTGTGATAGTTGTCAGAGGATGGATCAACTAGGACAGGCTGATGAAATTCCCCTGCAACCACAAGTGGTGGTGGAACCTTTCGAGAGATGGGCACTGGATTTTGTTGGTCCCTTTAACCCAAAATCAAACCAAAAAGATTATATACTAGTTGCAATAGACTATATGACCGAGTGGGTAGAAGCATTAGCCTTTCCAAACACAACTAAGGAAGAAGTCATTAAATTTCTTTTTGAACTATTAGTACACTATAGATTACCTGGGGAAGTAATCACGGGAGGAGGGTCTCAATTTACAACACATAAAATCTAGGCCACTCTGCGCAATTATCACATTAAACATAGGGTTACGTCCCCATACCACCCCTAGGAAAATGGACAGGTGGAAAGTACCAATAAAGTCTTGGAGGCAATCTTGACAAAAACGGTCTCAACAAACCGTCAAAATTTGGCAGCTAAGCTTCCAAATGCCTTATGGGCCTATCACACAACATGGCGTAACACTACTGGCTACTCTCCTTATCACCTAGTCTTTGGAAAAGAGCCAATATTTCCAATTGAATTTGAGATCAATACTCTAAAAATGGCCAAGGAAATTGGATTGGATCTTACAGAAGCACACACACAGTGCTTACAATAGCTCAATGAGTTATATGAAGCACGCTTGTTTTCCCTTCAACGCACAGCTACTATTCAGAAGGAGAGAGCTAGGTGGCATGACAAGCATATCAAGAAGAAATCATTCCAGAAAGGTGATTGGGTGCTTCTTTATGATTCCATATTTTAGGATTTCCCTGGGAAGTTGCAAACAAGGTGGTTGGGACCGTATGGAATCAAGGAAGTCCATGATAATGGCACTGTCACTTTAGTTACCATCGACGGGTCTGGTTCTCCTTTTCTAGTAAATGGACATCAGCTATGGATCTACCATCAACCGCTTTCAAAACAATCCTTTTGCCAAGAAGTAAGTAATGATCCTACTATTCAGATTTTAGCTGGCTGGGAAGGTAACCCAAAAACTTCAGCTCCATGAAATTGTTTCCTTTCTCCAGTACTGTACATATTGTATATATTTTTCTTTGAAAATTTGATTGAGTTTTTAAGTTTTTACTTTCTAGGGAATTCACTATAAAGAGATTTAGACAACAAAGACTAGAAAGGGTGTAAAACATGACTGTAATGAAAATATAATTAACACTCTTTTATGTTTTTTATTTATAATTATTACATATCTTTCAAACTCAAACTCCAAATTGCTCTTGTTTCACTTTGAAAAATTCATCGGATATAAACCTTGTTTTTATACAGGAGATGAATATGTCATGTTTCGCAGCAAAAGTCGGACGACTGAACTAAAAAGATGTGCGGTTGTGACTGTAGTAAATAGAAATGAATGCATGACACCGTAAAGCATATGATATATTTTACCCCCCTGATCATTGAATAACCCCACCCATAAAATTATTAAATGTATTTAGTTGATGACTAAACAATCCTAGATTAGCTAAAACAATTCTTCATGCGAGAGGTATCCAATTAATTAATTACATGGTTCAATTTGAATATCATCATCATCTTCCTAGAACTTCAGTTGTCGTCCCTTTGATCAGTTGACGTTCATTCAAAACGTAACAGTTGATGTTCCCTTGGTTGCAATTGTCATTCCCTTTGCAGGTATTGTCGTTCATTCGAACGTAACAACTGTTGTTCCCTTGGTTGCGATTGACGTTCCTTTTGCGGGTAATGTAGTTCATTCAAACGTAACATTTGGTGCTCCCTTGGTTGCGATTGTCGTTCCCTTTGCGAGTATTGTCGTTCATTCGAAACGTAATAGTTGTTGTTCCCTTGGTTGCGATTGTTGTTCCCTTTGCGGGTAATGTCGTTCATTCGAACATAACAGTTGTTGTTCCGTTGGTTGTGATTGTCATTCCCTTTGCGGGTAATGTAGTCCATTTAAATGTAAACAACTATTTTTCCCTTTGTTGTTCCTTTCACCTGGAAGCAACGATTTTTTTCCACCAACAACACGTGTTGTTTTTATGATTGCCCCTTATACGTTTAGCTATTCCTTTGGATATGAACTTCAATAACTAATTTTCAAAGGTCTCACTTATAATTATCATGGAAACGATTTCTTATTTTCTTTTTGGGGAACATTTAGCATGCCTTATCAAACTGTTTATGGATTGATTCTTCCGAATTATCTTAATATTGTTCATGATCCATAACCACCATAATTAGTTTATTTTCCCTATATCTATACATATACTTGAATGATAATTTTCCTTCACATCATAATAAGGAGTCTAAGGCGCATTTTTACTTGGAATTATTACACTTCTTACGCCATCCCAAACTCTTAAGGAGTAGATGAGTCTCCCTTAATAATAATAAAAAAGAGATAAAAATACAATAAAAAAAAAATAATAATAATGAAAGAAAAGAAAAAAACCTTCTCTCAAAAAGGATAGGGGGTCTCATCATGAGCCAACCTACCATGATCATAAGATATTAACATAAGTGACATTCCTACTATGGATACCACACCAGGGCAATGGCCTTTGGCATTTAGGGTCAAAGGATAAGAGGTCTCATCACGAGCTAGCTTGTTCACTTTGTTATGATCTAGTGAGTGGCATTGTTGTTATTTGGCTACCAAACCAGGACAGCAACCTTTTTGGGAAAATACTATTCAAATTTCTTATTGAGGATACTGGCTCATCTATGGGTTAAATGGAAACCCTGTCGAGGCTATGAATGCCTACTGGAAGCAGTGGATCTACCTGTGGTATTGAAGTTTATCTTAATTCACCAATTTTTTATTGTGCTCATAGATTTAATTTCTTTAAGAATAGGCTATCATTCTTGATATATTCAAAACAAGGGAGGATAACAAAAATATGACAAGTGGCATACTTATAAAACTTGGGCATATTAGAAATATTCGGAATTTCTTCCTTAACACTTTGGATATTGGTATTTGGGCTTGCTCTTTCCACAAAGGATATGATTATCATTCATTTCCATGATTAACATTAAGTTGCTTTGGAAATTGTTAACAGTTGTTCTACCCATTAGCGGCTGCGTAATAAATAATCCATCACTTGATTTTCCATCATTAATACGTTCACACATACGACTAGTCGAGGTCGACCTTTCACTCATTGGGGGGTGGAAATTCCGCACGAGTTAATGATAAGCCATAATAATTACAGACAACGGGAAGCTACGCTATATTGTTATGTAATTTTTTAAATATACCATTTATGTTAATTTTCTTTTACATGATGGTCTAACAAGTTTCACCAGTGGGAACGGTAGTTGTGCCGGTTTTCTTACAGAAAATATGGGTGGCCGAATTATTCGTCGTGAACCTACACTGTTGCGAGTTACTGATCAATCCAAGGAAATTCTAAATCGTTTAGGATGGAAACAATATTTCAACATGCTGCAGGGATTTGATACAAAGATTGCACTGGCATTCTTCCAAAATCTACAGTGAGGAATATCAATACTTCGGGGCATACAAATACCAGTCACTGATGCCATCATAGACGAAGTTACAAGATTTCCAAATGAAGGAACAAAATGGACTGGTAAATACACAACACTCCAGGAAGCTGTGGAAGCCTTTGCAGAACCAGGGGAGGAATTTGACAAGGAAAAGACCTCAACCCCACTTCTCTCAGTGAACCTTGGAGGGAGATAGAAAGCATGGTGAAAATATACATTACATGCGATGGATGATATGATGTGGTGAAACCTCTCCACCTCAAGATGTTGGCAGCGTTAAAACAATGGTTAGTATTAAATCTGCCATTTCTTTTAAATAGTAATTTGCATGAGGTAGTTGGAAGAAATCAAAAAGATAAAGA
>SNQJ01S0034816.1:0-24710 GCA_010110895.2 Picea sitchensis | reverse complement strand
GTTAGAAGTTTTTTAAGGATAATCGTGTTTTCCTGTGATTTTAATGAGAAACCAGAAACAATAATTGGACAAAAACTTACTTCCTCTGATCTGAGCTTAGCACTTACTATTTAGGTTCTTGAATTGTTATCAACTGCTGCTAATGAACACAAAATCCAATTCCCTTCAATAACAAATGGTGATCCAGAAATAATATTCTAGAAAACAAATCAAAATCAAACAAAATCAAAAGAATCAAAAACAAAAATAGAAAAGAAAATTAAAAATATTTACAAAGGGGTGGATCTGAATTCATCAAGCGAAATGTCTCTTGAGAGCCTATCCATTCACTGGGAAAGTGTCCAGCTGTCCCTTCAATTTTTGCAAACGAAAAGATCTAGGACCCAAGTTTTTAGAAATTACAAAAGGCCCCAGCCACATGTTTTGGAACTTGGTATGTTCTCCTTTATTCTCATGTGCTTTGTCCCATTTGAGGACCAAATCCCCTACATTAAAATTCCTTTCAGAGGATGAACTTGTATCAAACCATCTCTTCACAATTTGTTGGTGCTAATCAAGTTTTTTTTTTGCTTGTGTTCTTACCTCTTCTAATTTTAATAAAGCATTTATCCAATTTTCTAGAGGAGGACATTCCTCTTCTTGAACTTTATGCGATAATTGTAGAGAAGGAAGTAAGACATGTGGCGGGAGGATGGCTTATCTTCCATAAATGAGGAAGAAAGGAGAATTACCAATGGAGTCTTTTGGAGTTACCCTATCATCCCAAAGTGCTTTGTACAATGCATTGTGCCAATTCTTGTGGTTTTCTGACACTGTCCTTTTTATAATATTGATTAGGTTCTTATTTGTTGATTCGGCCAAACCGTTCCCTTGAGGTTAATAGTTGGCATAGTACTTTAGTTTGATCCCTTTTTCCAGAGTGAAAACATTCATATCTAGGGAAGAAAAATAAAAAGTGTTGTCAAAAACCAAACATTCAGGAATTTCGAATCGAGTGATAATATGCTAGTTCATAAATGACACTAACTGATTTGTATTGACCACTTTTAAAGGTAAAGCTTTAGAAAAACTCGTAAAATAATATGTTTCTGTGAGAATGTACTTGTGTTGTTGTGAGGAAGGGGGATTGATTGGTCCTATAATGTCTAGGCCCCATTGTTGAAAAGGTGCATCTACCGTAATAGGTTGCAAAGGAAAATATGCCTTTTTCACCTGTCCTACAACCTTTTGACAGATTATACACTTGCGGGATAGCGTATGGGCATCCTTAAAAAAGGTAGGCCAATAGTATCCAGCCCTTAGCACTTTGTGGGCAGTGGTATCTCCACCAAAATGACCACCGGCATCACCAGAGTGAAGTTTAGCCAACACTTTTTTGGATTCCTATTTTTCTAAACAACGCGGAAAAACACCGTCAAAGTTCTTTCGAAATAATATATCATTAATTAATTGGAAAGATGCAGATTTAAGCCTGTGTGCTCTTTTGTTTTTGGTATCAAGATTGGGAGGAGCAGATCTGTGCAGTAAATAAAATCTGATATTCTCATACCATGAATTGGGTGCAGTTTGTGTACAGCTGATCTGTTTTTCATCATGTTGATTTGCAGTTGATTTATTTATTTGACTTTCTAATTTCTCAACTGAATCGGCCACCAATTTACAAAGGCCTTGACCTCTAACGATTTGGGGAGGTACTATTTCAAGGTCATATTCCTGAAGTGATGTCATCCAATTTTCCCTTTTTTCTCCCAGCTCTTTCTGTACTAACAGATTTCTCACAGTAGGGTAAGGAACCACAATTTTTGTCCTGGATTTCAACAAGTATGATCTGAAATGTTTCACAACTTTAAAAACAACATATGCTTGTTGATCTACCGCGGGATAATTTAGTTCTTCTCCTTTAAAGGCACAACTCATAAATGAGATGGGTATCTCATTTCTTTCTACATTTTTCTGTGTGAGTACAGCGGCATAAGATCTGTTAGATGCAAAAGTATATAATGTAAAATACTGGGAAAAATCAGGGCTCATTAGGGAAGTTTCATCAATTATGGATTTTCTGATTGAATCAAAAGCTTGACTCTCTTGTGGTCCCCATCTGTATAAAACATCCTTTTTAATCAAATTGTGTAGAGGTCTAACCATACAAAAACTCGGGACAAATCGTCTGACAAAATCAATTTTACCCAAAAAGGACTGCATGGCCTTTTTGGAAGAAGGAGGGGGAAGGTTGGCAATGGATTGAGTTCTTTCAGGATCAATTATCATTCCATCTTTAGAAACTATAAACCCAATCAATTTCCCTTGTTATACTGCAAATACTGTTTTTTTAGGATTGAGTGAAATGTCAAACTTGCGACATCGTTATAAAACAGCCCTAAGGTGAGACAGGTGATCTTTCTTGTTTTTGGAAAAGACAGTGACATCCTCAATATAGACCACAACTGATTGGTTGATGAGGCCACAGAAAGCAATGTCCATTGCTCTCTGAAAAGTGGCACCGACATTTATCAGTCCAAAAGGCATTTTTCTATAGGCGTAAGTGCCCCACGGGGTACGAAAGGTGGTTTTAAGCTAGTGTGAAGGGGACATAAGGACCTGGTTATATCCCGAGAAACCATCTAATAAAGATATTCTTTCAGAACCAGAAACTTGTTGCAAAATTTGTTCCATTGCAGGAACAGGGTAGTTGTCTTTATTAAATGCTCGGTTTAAATTTTGAAAATCGACACAAAGTCGAATTTCTCCACTCTTCTTCCTTATAGGGACTAAGTTAGATACCCATTGAGTATGCCTAACTGGAAAAATTATCTTTGCAGTAAGTAATTTATTTAGTTCATTTTTTACGGTAGGTTCCAATTTAAGATGCATTTTCCTTAATTTTTGTTGGAAAGGCTAAGTTTGGGGTTTCATAGGAATTACTTGTTGTATGATGTTTGGGTTGAAAGTATTTAAATCATCATACGTCCAAGAAAATGCATCTTTAAATTCTTTGAATAATTTTATAAAAGAAGACCTTTCTTGTTCGGAACACCCCTTTCCCATATTGATATTTTGAGGATTATCTCGTGTTCCTAAATTTATAGTTTCGAACAACAAAGAGGAACTGTTTGTTTTGCAATTGACTACCCCTCTAAACTTGTCATGTAGGTCATAAAATTTCTCTAATCTCACAACATATTTGGGGATAGAGTTTACCATCTCGGATGATGATTTTGGAGATTGAGGATCGGATATTACCGTGAAATCTCGGAGATTCTCGTCATGAGTGCTTTCATCGATAACTACATCCTGGAAGGTGTCTTCAATATGCCAAAAAATGATGATATGTTGATCATCATCGAATACTTGCCAGTTTGTGATGTTTTCAAGAATCGATGGCCTGAAAAAACAATTTGACCGAGAACGCGTTAGGAGAAAGACCTTCAGYAGGCAACAATTTAGAAGCAACATTAGCTAGTAAATCATCTTTTGAATTACTCATCCTAGGAATGAAATTTATATTAAATGATAGAAATTTATGCATTAAACCCCATACCTCGGTTTGGTAATTCTTCAAATGCAGCGACAAACAATGTATTGCATTTCTTACCTGTTTGAATACGATTTATGAATCACCAAATACTACCAAATTTTGCACATCCATGTCCAATGCCTTCCTTAATCCCTACAGAAGTGCTTCATACTCTGTTGTGTTGTTAGTACACTCAAACTCTAATCAACAAGAAACAAATGTTTTATTACCTGTGGGATCGATAAGCACACAACCAGCACCTGCCCCTTCTCGGGATTTGGATCCATCAAAATATAAGGACCAGATTTGTCCGTCATTAGCAATATTCGGCGTGCTTGGCAAATTTGGTGCCTAAGTATAGGTTGTTACTTCAAATTGTTGTTCTCGGTTAGTGATAGAGAAAATTTCAGCCATGAAATTACCGAAAAAAGTATTCATTCCCTGCATTTCAATCGAATTTGCAGCAATAACAAAAGGCTCATTTGAGTCGTCCAGATCTGTCACAATGTACTTGAGGTAACGTTATTTGTTTATTCTGATCTTGTTGGGTTTTCCATTTTCTGCCAGCCATAAATGAGACCATTCTGTGGAAAAATAGCCATCTAACTGTTCTGACCAATCTCTACTCAAAAACAGACCATAAACTTCAGGAATGTCAACAACAATAATATCAATTACTTGATGAACTTTGGGATTGGATGATAATATTATCAACACGTTTTTGAGTTCACCAATAACTTTAACATTAGTTCGATCTAACTGGATGATCTTTAAATCAGAAGGTTTTACTTCACCGTTAATTTTCTAGCATACAAACATAGGCATTACATTTGATGAGGTGCCAGAATCAACCATATAGTTATGTACATTCCTATTGAATATTTCGAAAGTTAATAAAAAGGGAGGTACATTTTTTCATGCAGAAACAATCTCCTGATATTTTATGGTTGTTCCTGAAACAGTTTTATCTAAGTTTCCTACAATTTTTTTCTGATGTGTCCCTTTTATCCTGATTTCTGGAGGACTTTTTACTTAGGACATCTTTAGCTTTGTTTGAGTCAGTTTCTGCTAATTTCTTGCTGATAAGATCATTCTTTCTATTATTTTCAGCAATGCTTTGGAGCATTTTCTGTAGGATAGGTGGAAATTTCAGCGATTCAAAAACTGTAATTTTTGCCCTTAATTTTTTAAGATCTTCAATTAAATCATACTCTAAAACTAGGGCAACTAGGTTTTGTCTTGTTTCATTTTGATTTGGTTGTTTTGAAACCACATTTTTACTTGTTTCGGGTGAGGGCTTGTTTTGTGTTTTACTTCTAGTGTTATAGGGATGGAAAATTTCAAAGTTTGCTTGAAAGATGTTCTCCGACAAGTGCCCAAAAACGGGAGGGGAGGAATCCTCCTCATCATGTGATTCTTCCTCAGTTGTATCATCATGATTTTCAGGACAAGAAGAAACATAATTGTCATGTGCTTCCAATATTGTTTGCAAAGCATACTGTAAACTTTCAAAATTTAGACCTTATGTGGTCGGGTTTGGCCGGTTTGGAGGAAAATGTTTTCTAAAAGGTGGTTTAAAACCTCCTTTACTTGTAGATGCCTCCTCAGTGGATATTTTCAAGTCAACGACCTAATTGGATAATGTTTGGAAAGATTTATGCAAACTTTCCAAGTCTAATGTTTCTTGTTGATTTTTAGCTTGAGGGGGCCTAGTGAGAATTTCTATTTTCTTTTTAGAAGATGAAGTTGTTTCAGCCTCACTACTTAGATTATCTTTAAGCTCAAAATGTCTTTCTCAATATGGTTTGCCTCCTCAAAGGCTTCTAATAATGTGTTATTTTTGGACCTTTTAACCCATATGGCTATGTTGTTATGCAGGGCCTTAGTATAATATGCAACAATAAAGTTTTCTGCAGGCATCGAATCTACAGGGATTTTGTTTTTCAATGTTAGGAATCTCTAGTTAAAGTCTTTAACTTTTTCCTCAGGGTTCATCTTTAAACTAGTGAGTTCTATTACCAAGACTTATGGATATTTATCATCTCCGAATTTTTCTAGAAAACAGGTTTTAAACTTATCCCAAGAGACGATGGTCTGAGGTTGTTGTGCAAAATGTCAGGTTGAGGAATTTCCCTCAAAAGTGTAAGGGAATAATATGCACATGACATCTCTGTGTTTGACACTCCAGAGTCTAACAACTAGCATAAATTTCTTGATGTGATCCTCAACTGATTGCTTCGAATCTAGATAAAATTTGGGAAGCCAATTCTCTGGATGTTTAGGCAATGGGTGTTGGGGTCCAGGCACAACCACGACATCTTGATCGAGCCAAGGTCTGGAAGGATTATTTTGGTTTTCCATGGGAGTTGGTGGAGTTGAAGGTTGAGATGGTTCAGATGAAGAATTGCCTTCATTCGAGGATTCCCCTCCTAGAGAAGGTGAGGAAGAACCAGGTGGGGATGGTGGGATACCAGATCCTCCAACACCAAGGATAAGTGCTTCAGCAGGATTGGTAATATTACAAACTAAAGGGTTTCTAGGCAAACCAGTGTCTTGAGGTTGTTCTTGAAGAATTGTAAAATCTAGGGGCTGATTAAGTTGTCTACCAGGTTGTCTAATACAGAATAAATCACGTTGAGTTCTTATGAGCGACTGGCGGACAATTTCTTGGACGTCAATCCCTTGAGGAACTGGTTTCATTGGTTCGACGGGAATGTTAGGGGTATTGTTTGAGGTAGTAGTTGTTTCAAGTGTAACGTTGGTGTCTGACCGACTACGCATTACGACAGGAGAATGATTGTTTGGGGGAGTCTTATGACCTCCATGTGCCATCAATTAATTTCAAGCCCTCCTTCTAGCGCCATTTGTTGGTGGGCGTATATGACACACCATCAACTGGAAGGTTAGATCCAAAAGGGGTTGTCCAATTAACCCAACCTGTTTGGTATGATCTAACCTAATGGGTTTAATGGCCCGTTAGCCAACTAAGGTCCTAAAAAACAATGAAAGGAAATAAACTAACTAAAGAAATTATTCTAACAATTGACACGCTAATTACAAATGTACAGCAAGAGTGTTAATATACAATGATGATATATAGTTTTCAAAGTTTAAACAAAGCTTTGCGAAAGTGGTTGTTTGAGGTGATGTTTCTTAAACCGACTAAGTAAAATCAAAACTTATTCTAATGATCAAAACTATCAAACTATTAAATAGCGAATGAATATAATTGTAATGATTTGACGAAAACAGACAAAGCTAATTAACGTCTAGATAATGCAATCATTATTTATTCATAAATAATTTAAATAAATAACACACAGACTAACCTCTAGTTGATCAGCAAAACTAAGTTTATCTCTCTGTGTTGTTTGAGCCCTTGCTTGTCTTGCATTAAGTGGAAACCTATGACAAGAACAATCATAGTAATTCCAGAATAAATTCAAAGAAGTGTTTGATATTTTTGGAGGGAATTTATAACAATAGAAAGATAAATAACTATATTTCCTGTGACCTCAATATAACCAACACTGAGGATGAAATAAATCTCAATCCTGGGCATTGATGTTATCAACCATTTGATATCAAAAGTAAACTAAAAAATAACTAAATAGTTGATTGATCACAAGTACAAACTGAACCAACAGATCATGGACATCATTTAAATATTTAACGATATGAGATATCTTATGAAGACAAGACTAAAGCTAAATCAACAACAATAACATATCATAACATAGAATTAATAGGAGAATACAATGAGACAAGCATTGCACAATTCACACGCGTCTAAATCCAATGGCGAACTTCTTTCCCATGTCACTTCAAAAAATTATATGTCCATACTGTAATCCAGAAAAAGTTGTCTTTAACACTAAACAACAACAGCTATTTAAACATGTCTTGGATCAATAACCTATTATCATACAAGATAGAGGATGATACCTAAAAATATGTTTTCTTTACAAAAAAGAATAACAAAAGGGACACTCCTATAGGATTCCTTACATAAAAAATAATTACATAAATGGCATTGTTTTTTCAAAAATCAGAAATTACTAAGCTATGGAGCATTTAATCCATGATTCCTTCTCCTTGAAAATAGCATCATAAACTGTTGTTTTCCTCAAAATGATAAAATGAAATTGAATTTTAGATCAAAATACAAACTAATACTTTCAAATAGACTAGCTACATAATCTCACGATTATATAGCTAGTCTTAAATTAAAAACAAAATAAAAAATAAATCTTTCTATTTTATTTTTCCAACAGAATTAAATAAAAAAGAATCAAAACAATTTTTTACCATTTCAGAGATTAGACAAAGAAGCATCTGATAAGTATGAATTTATGATAGTGTTGAAGTTTGTTGAGTTCTTAATAATCACATTACCAGCCCGTTCAACCCTCATGTTTTCCCTGTCAGCGTTCGATCAAACGCATGCTTTTAATTCTTCATTTTCCCTCTCAAGAAAGGAGTTTCATGCTACCATTTGGTTTAACTGTGCTTGGAGATAGGGGATATCCTTGTAGTATCTTTCAACCCAATCAAGACAGTTTTCACAGTGAACTGATTCTATGGTTGGTAAATGTTGATTATATTTTGCAGAGGGTGCTTTGGTTTGTTTTGTAACTTGCTTTAGATCGTGTCATATACCAGAGAAGCCTTCTTGATTCTTTAGGAACGGTGGGAGATTAGAAACAAAATTGTACTGTATAGCATCAGTATCGACATTATTTCCCAGAACTCGGTCATCTACATCCTCGTGAGAAAGAAATTTATCGATCTCATCCTCGGACAAGTTATCATCAACCACGATCACTAGGATCGAGCTCAGATGATCTCAATGGGGATTTCTCAAACTTCTGGATATGAGCCCACCTGGTCTCTTGTTTGTAAAATTTAAGTCTGAATTACTCTATTCCTTATGCTTGCGATTTTTTTTTACAATCGAATTGTTTAAAACAACCTGATTCATCTCATGAATAGGAACAGTGTTAGCAAAACAGGACCGCGGAGCAATAAAATAAAACAAATGCGGAAACAAAACACAAAAGATACACAATACAATAGGGCCTGGAATTTCGTGGCGTTTCACCCGGTGTAGGCTACATCCACAGTTCGGGTCATCCTTTATTATTATCCAACAAGTGAAGGGATACAGCCTGCAACAAAACCATTTCTCTTCATCTTCTTTCTCTCATAGTCTCCTCTCTCAAAGTACAATACTTCGCCCAATAATGCATAGCGCAATGCATTCCATATATGAGAGGTTTGTTTTTCTGACCAAAAACACTAACATAATTTCTACCGTTAGATATCACGACCTTATAATGAATGGTCCAAATTTACAATGAAATTACAATATACATTGCAAGGCAATTTTTCCTTAGATAGCCCCGGACCCGGAGGGTACCCACCCTCTTGCATCCGTGATGGAAGAGTGTGTACATAATTAAGAAGAATTATGAACCCCTATTCGTAGAGGTATAGATACGGTTGAAAGCAAAGGACCTCCTAAATCGGGGAAGATATTAAGGCTCCACAACCAACAATCACTTGGAGATTGATCTCAACAACTCCAATGTTGTTGTATATGATAGACTTTGAACCTTCTTAGACTTTGGAAAATTTCTCATCGTCATCTTCATTCTTGAATATTTGAAGCCGAAGCGGAGATCTCGGTTCTCTGAATTACTCCTTTGGTAACACATGTCTACGAGTTGACTAGTGTATCTTTTCCAACTAAAATGTCCATCTTCCAAAGTGGATCATATGAAGTGGTACCTCAAGCTATTAATAGCCAGTATTATTTGGATGGAAGTTTGAGTTCTTTGCAAAATGAAATGTCACTCTCAACATCCTGATTACACAACTTGTTGTTCTCTTGCTTATTTCCAGATTCCTCCATAAACCTTTATAGCCAAATCATCTCTTTACTAGCCTCGTAGCAACAACATACTTTTTCCTCTTGTTGATTTGAAAGGTGGAGCAACCTTTTCTTGGGTTTGAAATCCAACTTCTTGTTGTTCCACATATAGTAAAACATGCACCATGTGGTGCTCCTCTGCTATCTTTATCACATGCATATGTCAATCAACATATCCCTATAGAAAGATGTCACGAACCTCCAAGGCTTATAATGCATGAGTGAAATTACCTCGAATACCTAAGAATCCCACTTCTGCCTCCCAATGTTCTTTACATAAGATTGTTCATATACCTGCTAGCTCCCCTTTGCATGTGCAATATTTGTCTTGCTTGCAAACCATTGCGCCACATCAAAGAGAAGTACGCCAATTTGTTGATGAATAAAGGACCACTGGACGTATTCTATCCGCTGTAATGTCTTGGGACACATTTCATGAGTTAATTTGAAATGGACAGCCAAGGTTGTACTAACTGGTTTTGCATTGCATTCTAAACCTCTCCAACACCTTCTCTATGTACTCTGCACGAGGACAATGTCAATTTGTGATTTTACATGTCTCTTGTTATTCTCATAAAAAGGATTTTCTTTTTGATTGAATATCATCAAGTACTGTGTATTCTTGTTTTCTTCTTCATTTCTTTCCCTGGTGATCTTTGTACATGACCTTCTCGGTAAGTGAATACAACATCTACTCTAATGATTTTTATTTTCATAGTCCATAATCGATAACCAAAATCGGTAACACTATATCAATAATGAGTACACTTCTTGGATTTAGATAGCATTTGTTCATATTTTCTTTATCAATATGGGCAAATGATTCACAGCGAAGTTTTCAAAAGAATAGTTTACCTTTTCCATCCATTCCTCCTAAAGATTCTACCATCAAAGATCTTTTGAAGGTCCTTTGTTTATTAAATAAATAACGGTATCTAGCATCTTCCCAGAACTATAAAGGGCAAACTAGAATGCAATCTCATACTCCTTGCATCCATGATTGTCATGTTCATCCTTTGTGACACCATTTTCTTGTATGGTGTTCTTGGAATTATCTTCTCTCAGATGGTATGAATAGTAATCATCAAACTCCTTTAACGCAATATTCACATCCATTATTTGTCCGAGACACTTCAGAGCTTTCCTGTCTCATTCTCAAAGCTTTCCATTTCTTTTAAAAGTATAAAAACATTAGATTTTTGTCGAATGCAGAAAATAAACCCAAGTTTTCTAGTTGCATCATCAATAAAGTAACATAATATGAGATCCACCAAGAGATGATACCTAGGCTAGATCCCCATACATATGTATGCAAGCTCTAACCTTTCATTCTTCTTTTTCTTTTCCAACTTTGAGAAATCAGACTCTCTTATGATTTCCATAAACCCCACCAATGTTCACAGAAGTCAAATCAATTTGTTTAAGACTTCTGGCGACAAATTTATTTTTATGGAGATATCTGCGCATACCCTTCTCCTCATGTGTCCTATTACTATGATGCCACATTCTTGTTATCCACTCCTATAGAAGCTAAATGGATAGAAGAGTCAGTATTACCAATAGAATAAATACAATGTACCTACCTTCTCTCCTTTTGCTATCAAAGGATCATTGGTGATCCTTTGATGACCTTACATCTTATCTGTAAATATGGATACACAACCTTCACTTGCCAAGCTGCCATGTTGAAATTAGATTTTTCCTTAAATCTAGAACATGTCTCTTCCAGCTCTTTCAACAACCATTGGTTTCCATTCGTTGCTTTATTTTACCCTTTCCCATTCCAACAATTTTGCATGGTGCATCATCTTAAATGAACACATCCAAAATCTGTGAACATAATCTAGAAAATGTTTCCTGTAGGTGTGGCATGAAATGAAGCCCACACGCTCTACTACCCAGAGACTCACAAAATATTAGAGGAAAGAATCAAAGCATCTTATATTGAATCACTTTTGTTACATTTGCTTCTACGTTCCTCTCATTGTCCATCTCTTTGTTTTTGGGCTGCAGTCTTTCTTAGGATGTCCTTTCTTCCCACAATTCTAGCCTCTTCTTTCTAGAATTCTAGATTTGGATACGCCCTTCCTAGAATTCCCACGGTTCCATAATCCCTTTCCTCTATCCCTTTTTGTCTTCCCTATTCTCCATAGTCAACGCATTACATGATGTCTCACTTGTGATTTTCAAATTGCATTTCTCACTAAGGATAACACCAACAACATCATCAAATTTTTAAAGTATTTGAACTAGAGACGAGTTACTTTAACTATGACCAGTAGTTCGGCTACGGTAATGAGCACAAGATTAGAAGTGCCCTAACCTCATCATCCAAAGTCCACTTTTACATAGCTTATTGATTAAGTAACCCATTATTAAATTATTTTAAATGATATAGCAGACCCACCTTAGAGCATATTCATATTAAAATAATCTTCAATAGAAATACCTTATTAGATTCCAATGGTTTTTCATACAGTTTAACAAATGCGTCCATCAACTCCTTCAATGACTTTTCTTTTGGAAATATTTTGAAATCCACCGACGTTGCCAAGCTCAATCGTGTCGTTCCTAGAGCCTTCAACTGTCAAGAATCTCTCATTCTTTATCCTTCATGGTCATCATATTCTTTTCCTACTCTTGCCCAATGGTAGGAATAGATCATACGATATAAATAATCTTCCATGCATCTTTATAGCTGGTAGTTTGGCCATTAAATTTATCAACACTAAACTTAATCTTCGACATTGCTCCCCACTCAGAGCCGGAGACCCTCTTTTAGGCCTTTTATTTAAACAGGATACCATTTATTAGAATAAACGGACCACAAAATAAAATAAAACAAATGCAATAACAAAACACAAAAGATGCACAATACAATAGAGACCCAGTTGTGTGGATTTCTTGATGTGGAGCTCGTCCACGGAGAAAGTGCCGAGTCCTTCCTTTATTATTATCCTGTAAATGGAAGGATACAACCTACAAAAACTCATTTGTAGCTTCCTCTTCTTTCTCACAATCTCTCACTCTCTCATAATACAACACTATGATAATGCATAGGCTACTTGATACATTTCCCTCATAAGGAGGGTTGCCTTCTAAAGGGAAAAAAAACCTAACATAATTTCTACCATTAGATCTGCGGCCTTATAATGAGCAGTCTAGATTTACAATGAAATAAAAATATAAATTTACAAGATTTTCCTTCGAGGGGCTTCTCCCTCGAGACCCCCGGTGGGGGATAGCCCTCGGACCAATGAAGGGCTACCCCCCTGCACCCAGCACGTGGAAGAGTGTACATGTGCAGGGTGTAAAGTATTCATGTGGTATAAACACGGGTGAAAACAAGGACCTCTGAATCATATTATGAAGATAATTAGGCTCCACAACCAGCAAGCGATGGTATGGGTGTCCTTTAATACATCTAAAACCTCCTCCAATGAATTTTCTAGGAGCGAAATTGCATCGTCTTTCACCCAATGGAGTTCGAATAGCGGGGTTGATCGTGGTCACATGGTCTTCATGGATCAACACATGGGTTTTTGATAGTAGGGTTAGATCTACAAGGAATGGGGTTTTCACTATGATGGAGAGGTAATGTTTCTGCATTCTCGGGTAGGGTGAAGTTATTCCTACACAAGAAATATTCCCAAGTATCCCAATCTTAGATAGATTTGAAAACATAAGGATTCAAATAAGACCATGGTGGAAAAGTCTTGACAGTGGATTTAACCTCTTTCCTTGATAGGACTTAGACATTTTCTGCAGAGTCCTCAAGAGATAAAAAGGCATATTTAAATTGAAACCTAGAAAAACCATCGGCAAGTGGACGTCATATAAGAAAACCAATCCATATCTACCTTCACATGTTATGAATTGCTTAAGAATTAGGAACAGACCATGCCATCGGGGTTTGAAGTGGTGGTGTACCTTTTGGGCAGCACTGCGATGTCTTGGAGGCCATGAGAAAACGCCAAGGCATGCCTTTAATTTTGATGTTCTTAAACCATTGATCCCCTTATTGGAATGACCCTGCAGCTTGTGATATGGAATCCTTGGTCACTTCGAGTTACAGATCCCCAATCTTAGCCTTGGAGACATCAAAATCTGGTGGCACAGGTCACTACTAGGTTATAACACTCAAACCGTCTGATGAAACTATCTCATCCATACACTACCAAGTTGTTCAGGGAATCATCATGAGAGAGGAGGGATTGCAAACCATAGGGATCGATTCTTACCATGGGATCCATTGATACATTCACATAGAAACAACAAAGGGTGAGAGGTAGGTTGTGTTCTCCAACATAGAAACAATAGTAAGAGGTCTGCAAAATCATGAGGAAACCGATGCCTAAGGGTTCGGGAAGCTACCAAAACAAACATTTGTAGTTTTGAGTGGGAAATAACCAAAGGGCCAGCATAAAGTTAAATGAAACCATTTTGAGAAATGAATACTAAACCTAAAACACCACTACTTACCTCTTACAATAATGAATGCAGACTGTTGAGTTATGCGGGACAAAGGAGTGATGTGGAATGTAAATGCATTGATGCCAATACCCGGTGATAAGATCCTGATACAATTCATAGGGGAAAGATTCATATTTTAATTCAAACCAAGGTTTTGCGCAATCAAGCATATATCAAATGTAAAAATCATATAATCAAAATAAAAATGACTAAGTCACATCTCCCAAAGTGGATAAATCAAATGTTATGATAATGGATCAACAAATGAAAAAATATAGGCTTAAAAACTTTTAGGTTCATAAAAAAAGATGCCCTTTAGTTTACAATCCATTTTACAAAAAAGAAACAAAGAAATCATAAAGCTGTATGGTGATTACTCAAGCCAAATTTTGTTATAATTCATGCTTTCAGTCATGAAATTAAGAAAAAATGATAGATTAAGACAATTAATTCTTACACACAGCTAGGCCAATAATCTCCTCAAAATTTGAAAAGCGATGGGAAATTTTGTAAGGAGAAGGGCTGACTATAGAAAAAATATATCCTTGGCGACGACATTTTATGATAATAAAATTTAACAAGAGTTGTTGGCTGCCAAAAAATGGTTAGCTATTACCATGTTCTTAGGTCGCAAAACTCCTCAGTGGAATCATTAGCCAAGGAAACAATGAAATTGGAGAAGATCCATTTAAAAGTCAATAACGAGACCAAATATGAGCTCATCCCCTAAGATAGAAAGTAGTAGCACTAAACACACAAGAATGTTGGAAAAAAATTTGCATCGGGAAAAGAGATCAATTTCAAAAGGTCAGCAGGGATCTATTACTTACTTCCATCCAACGTGTCATGTAATCCATAAGACTCTTGGGACCCACAACAGACCTAGACTCCATGTCATGGCAGGTTTTAGATCCATCTGATCAGTGGATATTGGTGGCCACCCACTTGTTCCATATTCAAGCCCAGCTCATCTAGATACAATTTGATTGACACGTTTCTCTTTATGTGGGGACATTTCTTTATGGTGTAGGTTCTACATACAGGGGATGTCTTGAAACCTTACATAGCTTCAATCGGATATTCGTGGACACCCACATGTTCCAAACGGCTTATTTTGGATTTTTTCATGCCAATACATCTTTTGCCAACACTTGAAATTAGTTTTGAGCTCATGATTTTTCTTGGCTCCCTTGATCAGAATTGTAAACGAAGTCAAATTTATTGAATAATATGTAGTTCTCGAAAAAAACCTTTCTAATGAGCTATCACAAGCCTAAGCGAAGATCATATGAAAAATTTATGACACGAGGAAGTTAATGTACTAACTTACCCCAATGGGGCTCACATAGCGTTGGCATTTCATGTCTCTCTAGGGTTAGGTTTTTGGATGTGTCTAGGGTTTTGGCATTTATGTTTATCGCCAAAAGGCCTTAAAAGAGCCTCATTGTAATCATCTTCTTGAATGAGCATAGTGATCACATCTCTTCTCATGAATAAAGTTGCCACCATTCTATCGAGTCTTGCACTCTATATTTTCACGAGTCCTCTTTACAATTCTTTCATTAATAGAAATCATGTATTGTTATGTATTTCTACATTTTTTGGAAATTTTCATGAGTATTTCCATTTATCTTTGCTTTCGACATTTCTGAAAATAATACAGATCATCCACTATTTGGCTTGTCCCAACTATGGAAACGTGGAATCCTCTCTCAAAAGTGTGTTCACTACCGTCACATCAAAGCTTCTTCCTTAAACTCGTGCCCTCCGACATCGCCATGTGAATTATCATACCTTCTCAGAAGACACATACATGGAAGAGGTGGACACGTATTTACACTTACACTAGCAATTAATGATGAGTAAATATATCTTTTTGCTGTTACTATTTTGTAATATATATACCTGACAAGTATGTATTAGATTGTATGGGATTTTTAGGCATTCTCAAAGATGTAGGAGGGAAGAACAATATTTACTTTTGATATTGGGGATAGACCCTCTGGAAATTTTGTACCTTTGAATGTTGTGGTTTGCACAACCCTTTTCTAATAAAACTCTTGGCGTTCAGTATTATATGTATATATATATATATATATATATATATATATATATATGTTAATTAGTGGTGGTGGTGGCTATAGTCCATTGAGACCAAATTTGGCCTAGATTGTAAAAAAAGTAAGAATTCTTGTATTTCTTCAAGAGAATGCCATTTTTATGCTTTATTATCATACTTTATGTATGCAATCCCTCATTACCCATCCATAACCATCAACTAGGAAATCTCTTAAAGCTCTTAGGATGGTTCCACCTCCAATCCATCCATCAAGCAACTAACTCTTTAAATCAAAGATTTAATAGTAGGTTACCAATAAGAGAACTTTTATCTTGTTAAAGAATCAACTTATCAAGGCCAAAGAGATTCAGTGAAACCTTTAACTTGTCAAATTTTTCCAAACCCCGGTTTGAACATTATTTAGACCATGACTTTTATGATTCTTTCCCTATACAAGCATTTTGCTAAGAAGCAAGTATTTTCAATGAAGATCTTCCCCTCACATAATACAACATGCAACTATGAAATGCAATGATCTTTTAAGGATAGACCATCTTTTAAGGAACCACTCTTCTAATCTAGGTTTCATGGATTTTCAATCCTTCCATGTGGTCTTGGCTACAACTAGGTTAAGTCGGGAATAATGATACATAATTTCTGAAGGAGGAAGGGGTGAATTCAAAATAGTTACGGCTGTAGAAATTCATGCACACACACATAAAACCAAACACAAAGGAGTTGTGACTCTAAAATCTTGATTCCTTCATTGCTTCTCAAGAAAGATATAAATACACATAGGTTTACTAACAATAGGCAGTGACATCTCATCTCTTCTAGAGAATTGTACAACTAACTAGATCTAACTAAAATCTTCTAGAACTCTCTAAAATTAGAACTCTCCAAAATTAACTAACGAGAATGATTATATTCTAACACTCTAAGTAATTACGACCTCCGACAATTCTAACACTAACCATGATAGATTGGCAATCGACACTCCCTCTATAGGCTTACAAAATTCATAACATGATAAGTGAATGGAGTCGAGTCTCAGTGGGCCACAATGCTGATATCAACCAAAAATAATTGTTTTACCTTATTTACTTCATGTAGGTGTAGCTTGTACTCTCTATGATCTACAAGCTTTTTCTTCTTTTTTCTCCAAACTTCATACAATGCATGACTTTCCTTCTTCTTCGGTTTTAGCATTACTCTTGTCATCTTCTTCAATATTTCTTCACATCATCTTTGTTTGTTCATCTAGCTCTTTGCATCTGCTTCAAAATTTATCTTGTTGATTTGACATTTTTTTCAATTTTTTTTTTTTTTTTTTTTTCTTCTTCATTTTCTTTCATATCCTCTTCCTTTGTCACAACAACTTCAACCAGTGTTTTAAAAACAGGCAAACCGGAACAGTAGGTTTGGTAGTTAAGTGACAGGAGTTAGTAGGGAGAAAAATCCAGACATTGCGTCGAGTTTATGATGGAATGGTGGTTTAGTGTCGAACCGGCCCGGTTGGGGTACCATCTTAGCCGATTTCAAGTCATAAACCGACGGATTCAGTTGGATTTTGAAGAGGGCCTTTCGCGGATGCCAAAAGGTAATTTTTTGGTTTTAAAACCCTAACCCCCAAACCCTAACAGCATGCTATAAGGCACAACCTTCCCCTCTAAGGGCCTCACACCTCTCTCATTCATCATTTGGGAACATTTGGGAGCATTTGGGAGCTTTGGAGTTTTAATTAGCAGTGATTCTTGAGGAGCATCATGAGGGCTTATTGGGCTGATGTTTTAAATGGGTTGTGTGTGGATTTGGCATCTCAACTAGGAGGCTATAGTTCATCTTCAAGTTTTGAGGAGTTGGATTAGACTCTAGAGGTGTGTTGAAAATTTTCCACTCATTTTTTCCATCTTGAAAGTTGAATGTTGAGAGTTGAATGATGAATCTTGATTTTTTGAATGTTTGAAACTTGTAAGATTCTAAGACAAGGTTCCTTCTTTGCATTTTAGATTGCTTGCATTTTGCAAATTCCACCTTTTATTTAGCCTTTAAGTTTGCATTTACAAATTTACAAAGGCCCCAAAAACTAAAGATGTTGCATGGGTTCATACCGAGGTAGTTAGTAACATATGTTTACCGTATTATCCAAAATGCATCAGTAGTAGAGGTGGCGATAAGTAGGTTGAAGAACACTTGTAGTATTAAAGGAGCCAAGTTAAATCATGTGAAGGCACCATTGGAGGTTGTGGGCATGATAGAGGAAAGAGATGAAAAGTACTTAATGACTACCAACAAGATAAGGTTAGGGAAAAAGCTATACATGCTGAAATAGAGAGGAAGAGGGCAGCCAACCCTACTTTTGATTATGAGGACTCTCCATCTCTTCATTCTCTACGATATTGGATCTTTGAGACCCTTTCATTATGTTCCTCCTCCTCTTGATAGTGAAAATTCCTTGAATCCACCTAATAGTAAAAGAAGAGATAGATCAAAGCTATTTCACACCTCCCCACTTCTAGCTCTAACAATGCCAATGTTTCCCAAATTCAACCCACTTTCCCGATATCGACCCACATAGATGACCATTGGAAGAAACAATATAGAGATTTCTTATGAGTACATAGCTAGATGGTGGTATCGTGCTGATATCCCCTTCAATGCTACCCACTCACCATATTACCAACCTAAGTGGGATTCCATTATTGCTTGTAGGAGGTGCTTCAAAGGCCCTAGTATGCATGATTTGGGGGATCTCTTTTGCAAAGAGGTTGAATCAGTGAAGAATACTTGGCTGATTTCAAAGTATCATAAGGACAAAGCAGGATGTACCATCATACTCAAATGGATGGAGTGATTTAGGAAAAAGAATACATACTATCATAAATTCCTTTCTTACCCACAAGGAACCATGTTTTTGAGATCAATTGATGCATCCGATAGGGTCAAGATGCAAACTTGTTGTTTGAGCTATTAGATGAGGTTATTATGGAGGTGGGGTGGAGAATGTTGTACAAGTCATCATAGAGTAATGCCTCTAACTATGTTCTTGCTGGTAAGATGTTGGAGACCAAGTACAAAACCATATTTTGGACCCATGTGCTGCACATTACCATAGACATCATGCTTGAGGACATTGGAAAGCAAGAATGGATCAAAACACTATAGAGCATGCCAATAGCATCACAAAGTACATCTACAACCACCCATGGGTTTTGAGCCTGATGAGAAAAAACACAGAGAGAAAGAACTTCTTAGGCTTTCCATCACTAGATTTGCAACTCGCTTCTTGACATTGCAATCTATGGATTCCCAATCAAGTAACTTGCAAAATATGTTTACATATGATGAATGGAATGAATCTCAATAGGCCCGCAAACCAGATGGCAAAGACAACAAAAATAAAGTTAATGATCCCGAATTTGGAAAAAATTGTGAAAATTACGAGCCACTTGTTAAGGTGTTGCGGCTAGTGGATGGAAAAATTGGCCATGGATTTACATTTATGAGGTATGGATCCGAGGCAAAGACAAATAAAGAGGCTGACATACAAGGATAGAGTGTCCGAGTATGGGCCTATTTGGGATATCATTGATCGTAGATGGAACAATCAGCTCCATCGCCCTATACATCGCGACTAGGTATTTCTTGAACCCAAGGTATAGTTACAGAGCGTAGCTTGGAGAAGATGTGATTGGGGAAGTTAGAGATGGCTTGATTGATTGCCTTGGCGCATGGTCCTTCGTGTCCGGTTGGAGATACAGAGCGGATCACTTTTTTCACTAGAGCCATAGGTACCTTCGATAAGAACCTGGCAAAGATTGCAAGGGATGTGGATGAGCCAGGTAACAATTTCAAAGTTTAAACTTTAAAGTTCAAGTGTTTAAATTTTATATACTTTATATTTTATTACTTCAAGGAACTAACTGGACTAACTATGTTTTTTGCAGCAAACTTGTGGGAGTCATTTGGTAGCCAGTGTTCTCAATTGCAGAAGTTTGCAATTAGAGTGTTGGAATCAGAGCTTAGGTGCTTAAGGTGTGAAAGTACATGGTGCATCTTTGAGAGGATTCACCGCGAAGAAGGCAGCTTAGAGAGCGAGCGGTTAAGTAATCTAGTCTTAATGCGAGTACAACCTCGACAGTAGCAATTGTTGAACAAAAGACTCGATTCAGATCTTATTGTGTTGGATGTTGTTGATCCAACTTCAGATTGGGCAGTGGTGACTCACCCACCAGAGTTTGATATTGACCATGATATGGAGATGGAGTTTGCAAGGCAGGCTCAAATGGATGCAAATCCACTATTAGAGGGCATTAAGTCCAATTCGGTGTCGGACATGCGTGAAGACCCTAGTGGGCTAGCGGGTAAAGGCGTAGTCGTTGTCATATACCTCTTGTGCCTCGTCGTGGTCGTACTCTTACTACTATAGCTAGTGCAACTTTAGAGTGTGTAGTCACAAATGTCCCTGATTGTGATGAGTCTGAGGCCGAGTTGGAGTCCGAGTCTGAGTTAGATGATGATGTCGAGGGTGTGGATGCCCATGCCATTTCTACTTCTAGCGGTAGTGATGATTGATAGATTGATCATTTTGATCAATGAGATAGTGACTTATAGTCTTGACTCTTGCTAGTATGTGTTTTCGTTGTTGTGGCTGACCATTTTGACTCGGTATCATTGATTATGTGTTTATGTTTTGATCTCTAGATATGACATATGTATTGCACTTGGTGCCATTTTGATCTCATTCGCCGGAACAAACTTTGGATATTTTTATCTCTAATTGTCTCTAATGCTTTGAAACATGATTTAAAATCTTTTAAGTTAAAATTTAAATATTTTATGTATTTAAAAAAAAAGCAGTTCATTAACCGTTCTGCGGTTCATTACCTGGTCACGGATTCGAGTTGGACCCTCGACGGAGTTTAGTTTTAAAACTATGACTTCAACACCTCCAATCGTTTCCTTCATTTTTTCTATTCCATCTTATGTTGCAATTATGACAACTTTTCCATAACTACTTTCATCTCCATCATACTTGGGCACACCGTCACTCATCAAGAAATGTTAATTCAACATTCGTTGTAGCCTCATTTATGTCTTCAACAACTTCCATTGTTAGATTCTCTTCACATTTTTCCACTCTTGCAAAGGTAGTTTCATTTTCACCTTCAACTTTAATTTCATCATCCTTGCAAAGGTAGTTTCATTTTCACCTTCAACTTTAATTTCATCATCCACATGTGTATCTACATAGTGGGCTTCACTTTCTTTACCATGCTCATAATATGCATCTTGTACAAAGTCACCTTTATTTTTTCCGCAATTTCTTCAACAAATTTCTCTACAATGTTTAAGACAATTGTAGTCTCCATAGCTTGTTATTTTCTTCTACTTCAGTAGGTTCTTCCACATCTTCTTCAATTATTTATGCAATGTCAAATTCTTCTACTTTTTTTGTTACAACAACCACTTCATCAACAACTGCAACGCTCTGTAACTCAACTTGATGTTGATCAGTGTTGCTTCCCCATTAACTGTATGTCATCTCCAGAATATCCCAAGCCTTTTTGGACCTGGTTGTTGTTGCAATTTTGGTAAAAATTCTCTCATTCAAGCCTTGTTGAATGAGCGACAATGTTGTTGCATCATCCTTCTTGTTTGCTATGAGTTGATCCTTGTGATCTTGAATCATGGTCTCATAGGCTTCCTCATTAGAGAGTTCTTCAAAACCATTCAACACAATATCCCATAAATCTTATGTAGATAATCTAGTTTTCATCTTAATAACCCAAAAATCATAATAAATATATCTGCAAAAATCCACGCTAATAACTCCAAATTTAATCAAATTTTTGTAAATCCCCTTATTAAAAAAAACAATCTATGGTTATGAAAGGCTAACGCTTGAAGCCATATTCCTCTAATAAAAAATTTACTTCCCCCCAAAAAAAAATACCGTTGAAGCCATATTCCTCACAATGTGACGACCCGTATATATTCACGTCCTTTACGCAAAATATACATATTATGGCGAAATATACCATGTGCCTTTAATAAGGTACCATAAGTTTAAAATATAAAATACTTGTTCCATAAATTAAAAACCCTAAATAAATAATATAATGTACCCCCTATAAGGCCGACGATATTTACTTCACAAGAAATTTTACCATGAGTTAAAAACCCTAAATAAATAATTAACAGTTAGTCTAACTTCACAAGAAATTTTACCCTAAGAAAGGTAGGCCCCTTTTACTCAAAGAAAGAACGGCGGCGGCGGCGGCGGCGTGAGAAGGTAGGCGCGGCTAGGGTTAAATAGCCAGAAACCCTCAATGAATCCGCAGCGGCTTGGCTTTGCCTGAAATCCTCGCGATTCCTGTAATCTTCCTCTTTCACTCGTTTTTTTTGGGCAGACTGTGGCCTCTTCTATGGCTCTGCGGCCTCCTCTCTAGTTGTGATACGACGAAGGGGCGAATTCTAACAGCTGAGGCTGTAGTAATTCATGCACACATAGAAAAAACCAAACACGACCTGAAATTTTAAAATATTGATTTTTTCATAATGGTTTTTTCCTTTCAATTAGTCAATCAGGTCATATAAATTTGTACGAAATTATTATTCTTGTTGTTTAAAATTTATTTATGAATGTAGAAATGACATAAATTTGTAAGAAATTACTATTTTTGTTGTTTAAAATTTAATTATGAATGTAGAAATAGATTTAACATGCTGAAAAACCTTGAGACACTTGGATTATATAGAAATAATCACTCAAATTTGTTGATCTAACAATTTCTGGACTGGATTTCGGGCAATGATCCTAAATACACAAAAATTTACTAATAATAAAACTTAACAAATCAATTCTTCTAAAACTTTTTATTTTTAAAGTAAATGTAACTAAAACTCTTATAGAACTTCAATTATAACTCTTCATAACAAATCAGTTCTTTTAAAGTTTTCTATTTTCAAGTAGAAGTAAATGTAACTGAATTTCAATTATAACTTTCTATAACTAACCAGATTTGAAATAAGTATCCCCAAAAAATATCACTATAAAAAAGTCATTTCATAAAAAGTTTAGACTACTACCATTATAGCTCTCCAAAATTAAAATTAGCTCACCAAAATTCACTAAAATTTGGACACACTTTCAAAGTCTGCTGTAATGATACAGGCGTTCAAAATCAAAATTGCACTTCTTTTAGGCTCCAATTGCTTCTATGAAAGGTCTTCTTCTTACTAAGTTTTTCAAGTCTTTGGTAAACCCTGACATGGAAATCCAACACGAGTAAATATGCATGGATGCCAGCGCTTTTAGTAGTTCTAAAGTCTAGCGGCCAAGGACATAAGCTTGGTGATGCATTTATCTATTTTCTCGGTAACTCTCTAAATCACCACTATTCAGAATTTTTTTTGAAAAAAATTGGAAAAATAAAGGGATGCCAAAATATTTGAAAACTTGCCATATTTGCAGCCAAGGCCATCCTTGGTTGGTTAGCCAATCTGAGACCTTTTGGTTATACTTGTACATTGAATTTTGGTTATTTGAAATTTTAAACCTAATGCATCACAGAAACTGGCAGAATTCATGGTATTCTCTATAGAGGAAGGATTGATCAGAAAAATGGTCGGTAACAAGTTAACCAATGTTTAGTTTCAAAAGGGAATGCTTTTGATAAATCCCTAAAAAAACTTCTTGTTGAAGAAGATAGCACAGGGATTTTGCAGCATGACATATGAAGCAAAAGCTATTAGGCAACCTTGATGGGCATAAAGATGACAATTTTCTCTAAACTGTCCCCTAGTTGATAAAGAGGTTGAAAAGAGTTTTCACATTTTTAGGAAAAAAAAAAATTAACATTCAAAACCTGAAACTTTAAAAATTGCAAAAATTGAAGGCTACTGCACTGTTGTGATACACTCCATAAAAAGTGAAATTTTAATGAACAAGAAATCCAAGTCCACGCCCTAAGTCTTGGCCCATTTCATCACCTACTTGCAGCAATTATATTGTCAGCCAGAATGAAGAAAAAGTCTGATGAAGCTCATTTGCTCATTCCATCACCTCTTTGTAGCAATGATATTGTCAGCCAGAATGAAAAAAAAAGTTCTGATGAAGCTCATTTCCTCAATTTATAACTGTTTATATGGTGATTTTGGAAAGCTTCTCTTAATGCTTTTCTAGCACAGAAACAAAATTTTAAAGAATCACAAGTAATCACTTACCCTCTTAACTCAACAAAAGTATGGTGATCTTGGAAAGCTTCTCTTAATGTTTTTCGAGCACAGAAACAAAATTCTAAAGAATCACAAGTAATCACTTACCCTCTTAAGATCCGATAGACCAATTAGGTCTTAGTAGACGTTAATCATCATCATCATCATTGTAAATATTGTCAAACAGAATGAAGAAAAAGTCTGATGAAGCTCATTTGTTCATTCCATCACCTCATGATATTGTCAGCCAAAATGAAAAAAAAGTCTGATGAAGCTCATTTCCTCAATTTATAACTGTTTAATTAATAACTGTTTAATTAATGTATCTATTATATTAAGATACATAATATGGCGATTAGTAAACATGTATGATGACGCTCATTTGCTCAATTTTTATGTGTTGTTTAATTTAAATATGGATGATATTAAGAGACATAATATGGCGATTAATAAGCATGTCTATAAAGCACATCTCCTCAATTTATAACAGTTCTTTGATGATGTTAAGATAC
>SNQJ01S0034815.1:133712-175856 GCA_010110895.2 Picea sitchensis | reverse complement strand
TAAGTCAACTAAGGAAATCTAGGACAAATTGGAGGTTGTATATGAACGAGAAGAAAATTAAAGTAATCCAAAATACAAACCTATAGAACTCAATTTGAAAATTTGAAGATGAAAGAAGAAGAGAACATTGTTGAATACTTTCATAGGGTATATGAGGTAGTTAATTCAATCAGGGAGGTAGGAGAAGAAATTACCGATAAACCTATTGTACAAAATATATTAAGGTCATTAACTATGAGATGTAACTCCAAGATTTCCAGAATTGAAGATAGACCAGAACTTGACAAACTCATAGTAGATCAACTTCATGGATTTTTTACAGCATATGAGATGAGAATAGGGAACGAAAAACCATCAAAAGAAGAAACATCCTTTAAGGCTTCTAAAGAAAAGAAGAAACGAGAACACATGTCTAATGAAGATCAGTCAGACATATCCGATGTAGAAGAGGCCAAATTTATAAAGAAACTCTAGAAATGATTTGGAAAATATAAAGGAAAATTACTTTTCAAATTCTTCAACTGTGGCAATATTGGACACTTTTCTAACAAATGTCCCTATCCCAAGCAGGATGATAATGATGATGAAGGATCGCACAACTAGAAAGACCAATACAAGAAGAAATTTTATAATAAAAAGAAAAACTTCTACTCTAAAGAAGACATCAAATCTTTAGATATGAGTGAAGATGAAGATTCAAAGCTTGTATTTGTGGGAATGAACACTCACAATAATAATATCGATAATGAAGAAAACTTTGAAAGTGAAGGTGGAGTAGATCTAGAAGAAGAACTGATTAGTGCTATGGAGGAACTAAGAAATTATAAAAATAAGTACAAACTACTTAGGGCACAACTTCAAGAAATTGAAGAATCGCATCAATCAAGAGAAATAGATGCATCAAGAACCATCAAAGAGCCAGAGCAGATCATCAGTGACTTGATGTCCCAGCTCTTGGAAGCTAAAATAATTGAAGAACTCAATTTAAAACAAATCAATGATAGAGAACAAGTATGTAAGAATATAGAAGCTAATATTGAGTTGCTAAAAGGTGAATTTGAAAAAGAAAAGAAGAGATCAAAATTTGAAAATAGTTCAAAAATCTTGGATGAAATTCTTAGTAATCAAAGGTCACCAAACAACAAGATTGGTTTTGGATACACCCAAGACTCAACCACTACATCATAAGGATCAGCCAAAAGGCCAATCTGTTACACAGATGCTCTAAAAGGCTCCTTAAGAAGAGAATATAATAAGGCAAATATGATACCATTGAAAACTGTTCCACATAAACAGGAATTAACACTCCATACTAGAGTAAAAGATGACAAGAAAAATCCAATCACTAGAAGGAATCCCCCTAATAAATATCTATTTATTGGATATCGTTACTCTTGCAATAATTTTGGACATAAGGAAGTACACTTCAAATATTATGGACAGTACAATCATAAAAATTTCCAAAGATATAAGAACAATAAGTACAATACAAAGAAGAGAAACTATAACTCATTTTCTCCTTTGCAAAACTTCAATATTGAATTCCAAAAATGCAACAACTATGGCCATAAAACCAGAGAATGAAGATTACCAATGCATTCCTTGAAGATAGGAAAACCTAACAAACATAATAAGAAGATATGGAAAAGAAAATATAAAGTGAAAATGAAGAAAGATGATGAATATATTACACCTGAAATTGATGAAGTTAATAGTAGGAGAATGGTGGGTAAAAATTCTAATAAAGAATATAAAAATCAAAGTTTTGCATATAAAATGAATCAAGCTCAAGAAAGGAGAGTTCCTAAAGAAGAATATGGCATAATTATAGTTCTTAATGATTTCCTGCAAATCAATAGTCCACTAGTCAATGAAAGAAAAATAGTAAAACAAAATTCTAAAGAAGAAGATAAAGAAGTTTTTGTTACACAAAATAGTGACGATGATGATGAATCTTCAATAGTAGACCCAACAAAAGAATTGAGTGATGATGATCTCAAAGGTTTTCCAATTTTATTTTAATGATCTACTGAAACTCCTAAAAAATTATAAACAAAGAAAGGAAGGATAAATTAGGGAAGACTTAAAATTGTTCTTGTTGATACCCCTCTGAGTATTGAAGCACATAAAAATGAAGAGGCTATTGATACCCCTATGAGTATTGAAAAACAAAAAATGAAATGAGAGGCTCTTGGATTACAAATGAATTAATGAATACTTCGCATGATTAAAATAATCATGGTTTGATGAGTATATATCTCTATATCTGATTTGACATGGTTTGTTGTAGGTCTTCATCTGCCCAGGATTAGTTCCATTTATGTATTCTCTCAGTGGAGTTATGTGAAATGGTTTCTGAAATACATCTATTATGATAAGGTAGGGGAAGTTATTCTGCTGTGTGGTTGTAGCAACATGATTCTAGGGGGAGATATTCATAGATAGGGTGGGCATCACCTCAGGTGGAGTATCACTGTAAAAGGAAACATCCATTTTTCATTGTTGTCAAAGGGGAGGATGATCAATAAAATCCGGTTAAGATTGAAAAAGGTGTTTTACTTTGTTGAATAATGTAAAGGGAGAATGTTGGACATGGTGTGATGGTGTTGGCATTGATGTCAAAGAGGCCGAAGGATCAATGTTGGACATAGTATTGTATGGTATTGTCATTTATCAAGGAAGAACAAATATGTCACATGAGATACTAAATCTCGAGAGAGATAACATAGTAGGTTACACAGAAGACATAGCCTTGAGGAATAAGAGTCCCTCATGTGTAATATCATCTCTAAGGTGAATCAATGTAGGAAAAGCTATCAAGAGAAGGCATGATTGATGAAGAGGAAATGAAGTTTGCAATTAAGGGAAATATATATGCAGATTGTGGAATGTCCATGATTTTCCCTTTTGAATTTCCGGAAGTAATCACAAACACATTGAATCAAGGAGGAATCGTATCTCTTGATGAAGTTTGGGACAATTGATTTGTTAGATGAGGAAGTTAGATCTTGGAAGAATTAGATCTCAACCAATAGATCTAAAGAAGGAGCTTCAGATTGTTTACCAACCATTGGATAAAGATTCGATATGGAATGTAGAGTCATTAGATTTCTTGGAGGAAATTCAAGTGAGGTATCAACCATTAGATCATCTCACGATATATCCTAATTTTCAGATGGAACTAAGTGGAAGGGAAATGGGATAAGAGGACCCTATAAGACATGAAGTCTTGAAACCCCTGAAGTCCCAAGCTGAATAAGGTCGATCAGCTGGGAAATGCATGGTGATAATTGGATGAGGATAGGTAGGTCCAATGGTGGTAAAATTCGGTGTTGACCACTCCAGAAAAAAGGAAACTACAACAAGTAAGTTTACCTAAAGGCCAAAACCCCAAAGTCATGAATTGATGTTAGTCAACGGCCGATCTAGAGTGAAATATGGGAAACGTTAGATCACACTAAAGGAAGAAGATGATCAACTTCGATGTTGACCACTCTGGTGAAAAGGATACTAGAATAGGTAAATCTACTCGAAGTTTGAAGCACTGAAGTCGTGAACTCCGGTCAACTCCGGTGTTGGCCACTCCGACAAAAAATGAGACTAGAATAGGTAAGTTTACCCAAAGGATTAGAGACACAGTTCATGAACTTGCGTCAGCGTCGGATCAGAAAATACCGTCAACCATTGATATGGAGTAAAATATATCAGAGCACAGTCAACTTCGGCTTTGAGTTAATCTAGCGATAAAAAAATTATATGAAACAAAACTCTCGAACCCTAGATTTCTGGAATAAATAGAGGCCATATGATCAATACAGGAAAGATCTACATTGATAGATCTATTCAACACTTCACCAATTTGGGAGGATTAGATTGAAGTCTCAAAATGGTCATATTCAGAAACAATGACAACTGATGGAATAAATGAAAACTTTAAATGAACCTATGACCATTAGATCCAGGAGGGGACGACATGTGATACATTAGTAGGCCCACGTCAGTAGGACCATGTCAACAATAGATGACATGTGTCCCAATCAAATGATGACAAGTGTCAAAATACATATAGCACATAATGTCTATGAAAGTCTCAAATCAAGGTGACACGGGGCACACAGAATTAGGGTCCATGTATCATCTTAGTGATGTCACAAACCACATCACTTTGGGATTATGGCCTCTAGGGATGTTCGACACCTTTACTAGAAAAATTCCCAAAGTGCCTAAGGATGAAGTCATGAACCAATGTTGGTTGTTGATCTAAGACTCTCTAGGTTCTCTCATGATCGTTAGATCAATCATAGTGGAAGGATAGAGTAAGCATGATATTTTAATAGACAACAAGATGTCCTCGTCGTGTTATGAGTTATTAGGTAGGTAAGAATTTGGAGGATTGAACTAATTCATGAGTATGGTATCTAAGTCACGAAGTCAAGAATGAGCGAATACCCAAAACGGGAGCTCCTTTGTACCTAAACCCCATGTGGTCATAGATCACGGACATGTGAGGAGTTATTAAGTATTAGGAAGTGATAATATGCACTCAGACAAAATTTTCTTAGAAATAATTAGAATACTTCAAAGAGAGGAGTCCCAAAACGCCTTGAAGTCTTAGAGAACAAGAATCTTCTAATCTCAACACTTAAATAAAAACATGATAAGTCAATATTGATAAGTGATTAAGCACTTTTTTGGCTTAGTGCTTGATCACCTATAGTCATATGGAATAGAGGTCCCAAAGTTATTTTGTACATAATTTAACACACAAAGGACACGTTTTTCCTCTGACAGGAAGGAATTTTGAATAAGATAGGATCTGGATTTTGTCATGATTGATATTAAGTGATCAAATACATCAATGCATTGGAAAGATAATAGAAAATATTAAATATGATCTATTAGAGAACTGGGGATGCGAAAAACATAAGCTTGAGGATAAAATAAGAAGGCATGGGATAGAGTTAAAATAAATCGATCATATCTTTGATCGATTTATGCAATTCCCTCTTACTAAGTTGAAAAACATTCACGTTAATGTGTGAAATAATATTAGAGGAGATATTAATTATAAATTAAAACTAAATGTGTATTGTTAGCAAATAAATAGGCAAAACGGTCCAAACAAAGGGACACCATGATTCAATGCTCACACCATTTGGAAAACTATATAAACAAGAAATAGCAGTGAAGAGGTGTCTCTGCAACCCATATTAGAATATCAAGAAAGAAGAAGATTAGATGAAAAAAAACCAATGATACTTATGATGTGAGGGTGGAAGGAGGAGCCTGAAGAATCCATATCATTTACTAAGTAAATTGTGACTTAAAAGGGGAGTTGGTGTTCCCTAGGGTTGGTGCCCTAAAGTTAAAGGGAGTTGGTGCTTCCTAGGGGTTGGTTTCCTAAAGAAAAGGGAGTTTGTGGATTTCTAGGGTTTGTGCCTTGAAGAAGGGGATTTGTCTCTCCTAGAGTTGGTGCTCTAAAAAGGAATGGTGTCCTTCACTATTATTTATATAACTATTATAATTCTTGTTAATTATATTTATATAATTGATTTTCATACAAGTTCATTGTTGATCTATTGTGGTTATTCATAAAGTAACAAAGTAATTTCTAATTGTTTAAAAGGGTAATATTGATTCCACTTCCCCTCTCAATATTTCAAAAATATATATTTCTTGTCTTTGAACACAAGGGAAACCCTTAGTCAATGACCAATGAGGAGATGTCAGCTGTTGGGTTCAAGGTCACCTACCAATGATGAGAGTAAGTCCAGGGGGTGCATGGTAGGAATACAACTTCATGTGATTATGATATTCACTTGTAAAGGGATGGACAACATGCAAAGTCAATATTTGGGAATGGTCGACACAGGTTTGGAATTCCTATGAATAGGAGCATGATATAGATGGAAAATGTAGGAAGCATAGAATCAAGACTGAACATTGAAAAAAATTGACCTGAAGGCATGCATCAAGAAAACTCTCCATAAGTTGGAAGAATAACCGGTCCAGTAGTAAGCTTTGAGTTTAAATTCCTAAGGCCATAGTAAACCCGAATCTTTGATGAATGGAATAAAAATTGTACTATATTCAAGAGGAGACATGACTTCTACCAGCAGAAAATATTCTCTTCCCCCTTCATTTTGTTGTTTTATTTTTTTTTGTCTTTTCCTTATTATTAAGGCTTGAAAAAGAGGAAAAATAATGATATGATACAAGAGAAGAAACAAGTGTCTCCAAAAATCCAACTAGTTCCATGTTGTGGAACCTGCCTGTCTCAATGGAAAGGAACATGTGGGATATGGACATGAGGATATTTCCTCTTGGGGTAAAAGAGTGTTATTTGCAAAGGATATATGAAGGCATTGTTTGGAAAATGTTGATAATTTTTGGGGCCCACTTAGGCTTATAATGAGAAAAAAGGAGCCAACATTAGGCTCAACATTGCATGCAGAATAATGAAATTCAATTACAACATTAGGAAGAAACTTCCATTAGTGTTATTTTTCATAGATTTAATACCCTGGGCCCAAAAAAGAATAAAACAATACTAGGGAGAACTCTTATGTGTGGTATTCAGAGTATTCCTTTTTGAAATTATTCTACTTGGTTCGAAAAAGGGTTACACTTATATCGAAATAGGCGTCCTTTCAAATCCATTTAGCAGGTGTGAAAGGGAACAAGATCGCTCGAGGAAATTTTTTTCATTTTAAGGAGTTTGAAAGATCTTAAGCAGAAACTCCATGATCTAATGGAGGGAGCCCCATAGGCAATATCAAGAAGAAGATTGAGTAAGAAAAATCAAGTTCATACATAATGTCATGGAGAGACTAAATAGGAATCCCTAGCCTAACAAAAATCTTGTAGCATGAGTGCCAGAATACAAAAAAGTTCTAACTTAGGGCACCCATGAAAGGTGGGATCTACCACATGAATCACAACACTTCTAAATGAAAAATGTTTTGTGTTACAACCCAGTGGGAGTTGATCCTAAGGGCCAGAAGAATCTAAAGAAATGGATAATAGAAAAATGTATGAAGGGGAAAATCTAACTTATGTGCCAGTTTCAAGATCATTACCATTTATAATGGGTCAACATGAAATAAAATGTATCGAAGGCCCAACATGAATTACAATGGCTAGTTTGGAGTTGTCTTCAACAAGACTTGTAGAGCTTGTTGACAAGTATCCAACATGACTCGCAGATATTGGTGACTGGACTACAACAAGACTCCTGGAGGGTTGGTGACATGGCCTTCAATATGACTAGCAATGACTGGACTTTTGTTGTTGGCATGACTCAGAGAGGTTTGTTTCTTCCCCCAACATTACTAATGAGAGAATTTGGCAACACATATATAAGCGTGAATAAAAAGGTTGATGAATTGGTATATGTGAATTGCTTATTGTTGGACTTTTCACCATAGCATTGACTCATAGAGGTTGGTTTCTTTCCCCTAGCATGACTAGTAGAGGTTGAGACAAGTTTCCGACATGACCTTCATGAGTTGACTCTTGGTCTCCAACATGACTCATGAATATTAGTGACTTAGTGCCAGTATGACTCACAGTGACTATAATGTTTCTCCCAACATGAATCGCAGAGGATGCTTTCTTTCCCCAACATGACTAGTAGAGATTGGCGACAGGTTTGAAGGATTGTTCACGACATAAGGACCATATCACATGCTTAAATAGACAACACGACCGATGGGTAGGATGGTATTGCTCCACGATGACTCAAAACATGTAACAATAAAAATCTAAGGTACTAATATGAAATAGCAAACTCCTAAATAAAACTATAATCCAATGCATGCAAACAAGAGAGATTGGTTGAAAATGGGCCTCTTAAACTAAATAAGGTATGCCTTTCGAGAGGATTAGAGACACCCAAAAAAAATAGAGAGGAAGTAACATAATTAGTTATAAGTAACCTCGTGGGATTCACAGTGCAATCATCCATACCCCTCCAAAGAGAAGATCCTCCATAAAAGAAGTTTTATGCGTTATGCGATCCCTATAGAGCTGAGGTACACCTTAGAATAACCCTTGTAAGTAACTTATGTGGATACCTAGGATAGGAGACTAAGGTCATTAGTCATAGTTCAGGTCCATCCTATGGGTAGGATAGCTAAGCCCAAAGCTCAAGAAGCATAGTACTTCAGAACCCAGTTACAAATGAGAGACCCCGGAAAGATCTCGACACACTAGGAAGGTATTAGAGGTTATCTCACATAACCAACTTCGTGAAACCTCATGCTTAACTTTGGTTTTAGTGGAGCCTCCCGAGAACAACGATTATACAATGGATTTCACCACTCCCTGGACAAACACCTGCGTTGAGTTTTGTATCCTTGGAGAAATTTTCTCACAAAATCCTATTCCTAGGCTCTAAATCCTAAACTTGTTTGTGTGCTCTAAAAGGTAAAAATATTTCTAATCAATTTTTAATTATTGATCATTAACTTTAGTGGCTTTTTTTACTCAAAATATGTGTCATGGAAACTAATGGTGTTATGACTCAATATAAAATAAATACATGTAAAACACTACTAAAGCTAGTCTTGTTTTCCAAAAGAAATGGTATTCTTCTAAATGTTGTGCACAAAATGTAGTATCTTCAATTTCAATGGAAATGTAATCTTTCCTAAATGCCAAGACTAATTCAATCTAGACAAAAGTGAAAATTCTTCAAGTGGAAATGAAAAAAACGAAATTGTTTTTGTATTTTAAATACTCAGGGAATGGTAGAAAATAATGAATAAAAGAAACCTCTCGGGGACAAACCCTCACACAGAGAGGAAGAGAAATCCAAGTAGGATACCAAGAAGTTACTACTCAGACCAAAATGAAAGAACTAAATATGAGAAAAATAACAAAACAATTTTCCATAAATTCCCAACAATGACCTGACTTCTATCTTTCAAGCACCAAAATATGGGAACAAATACCCAAGAGACTCATATCTAAACTCATCCTAAAAACAGAACTAATGAACCTAAAAGGCTCAGGAAAATAATGCGACTATTCACAGGAACATGGTGTATGTATGCTCCCTAGACGAATCATGTGTAAATTGAATGTTTAGGGAAAATTACATTTTCCAAGAAAACAGTGGTGTGTTCAGCAAAGAAACTCATATATACAGTAATTTATAGGTTGCCAGCTGGGGTGACACATAAGCTAGGGGAAAAAGAGAAAATTCACCAACTAAGCCCAAAAAGGATAATTCCCCAGTATGGTTGCCAGTCTATTTGCAGAATGAAATCTATCATGTGAGCTGAGTAGAACCATAGCTGACAAAGCGACCAGAAAGAAATCAGCTCAAATCTCAATGTTAAGGAACCAAATATATTATAGCATAGAAAAACCTGGAAAAGTACTCCAGCATGTCTTGAAAAGAGATAATTTCATATAATAAGCCTCTTTGAAGCCTCCCTTTACCCACTTAAATGTTCAAATTCAAGATGATTCAAAATGAAAATGTGTCCTTGATATATATGGGATAATGGGAGGTATAGTACAACTAATGGCCTAAAGCCAACATAAATGGAAATAACATTACTATTATAATATGCCCCAATTAAAGGGGGTGTGAGCCAATATTAGGGCTTAACCTTGCCCCTCCCCTTGGAACAAGTGTTGTTTGTCTAAATGTGAGTAGTTCTGGATGCTTTTGTATAAAATGCTCATCTTCCCAAGTGGAATCTTGACCAGTGGTTTTCCTCCCTTTAATGAGATACTCTGAAATGGATCTATCCCTGTTTGTGAATTCTTGTGTGATGATGGCTTCAAGCTCAACATGATTTTCCTTCCTCTTTAAGTTATGGAAATATAGTTTGAGCCAGGATCTTGTCACCTATAACCTTCTTTAAAGATGAAACATGAAGCTTCATTTGTACTCATGAAGATCTGAGGAAACTCAATTTATGTCATAGGCACCAATCTTTTACAACACATATAAGGGCCATAGTACTTTGGTGATAATTTGTATCCTTCTTGGCTTCTTGAGGGACATCATTTGTATGGTTGTAGTCTTAAAAACACCCAATCCCTACTTCAAAAATTCTTTCTACTCTGATGTTGATCTGCTTGTTGTTTCATCTGATTATGTGCCATGGATTTAGGTTGTCCTTTAAGATTTGGAGAACTTGTTGTTGATTCTCACGATGTGATCTTCCACTACTTGAACCTTGGATTTTTTATTTTAGAGAAGAGAGTGATGGAAGGGAGGTGGTATCCATAAAGTGCTGCCATAAATGGTGTCATTTTTGTTGTATGAAAGTGTTGCTTACCACCATTCTACCAAGGGTAAGCATTATTTGGGAACCATTGTGTTTGTTTATCATAGACAAAAAAAACGAAGGTAGCCTCCAGACATCTGTTCACTATCTAGGTTTGTCATGGATTGAGGATGAGCTATGAGCCAGTGAGTACTAAACAAGAAAATAATTTTGTCCAAAAATGTCCAGACAGAAGATGGGATCTCTGTCACTTCTAATAATCTTTGAGAACACCATAGATTTTGAGCTGTCTCCATGAATGCCCGGTGACTATACTATCTTTGAAGGGATAGAGAGAGTCCCACAAAGTGGCTGCATACTTGAATAATATATCAACAATCACCATGATGACACTCTTTCCTTGAGGAATTTGGTAACCACATGATGAAATCCATGGAAACCTCCTCCCGGCCTTGACTTGGGATGGATAATGGTTGTAAAAGACAGGGGTCTTAATTGTTTTCCACCTTATTTTTTGGAAAACCAAACATTATTCCACAAACCTTTGAATATTAGTTTAAAGGCCATCCCAAAATAATCCTTCTTGACTCTATGGTAGGTTTTCAAAATCAGTGCCCTCCCTCTTGGAGAGGTGTCTGATTCAATAGTACCTTTTGTTTGAGTTGGAGTTCTTACATAAATATAAAGCGATCTTTGTACCATAGTGAATCATTTTTCCTGTAAATGTATCTGATGCAATATCTGCGCAACCTTTCAGTGAGTCCACGCTTTTCATCATTCTTCCATTCATCCTTGCTATTATCCAATTAGGTTGGATGATCAATATAGCATATAGAAAAGATATCTTCATCCTTTTCTTGAGAGTGCATATGCCACAAAAATTTTTGCTTCCCCTTTTTATAAGCGATTTCAAAATCATATTGTATCTTACAGTTACCCATTTTTGATCTTCCTTGAAGATAGTCTTTGTTCCAAAGTATTTAAGACTATCATGATATATTTTCACCTTGAAGTCACACTACCTATTAGGTAAGGATGCAAATTTCTTCAATGCATGTAGTATTTCATAATTCCTTCTCATAAAATGGTTTTATGTAAGGTCCTTTCCTTAGGTGGTCCCAACAAAATCCAGGGCCTTCCTTCTTGCACGTGGGGACAACACTAATTCCATTTTCTGAGGCATCATTCCACAATAAAGGTTTTGTGATGCAGAATTAGTCAAGAGACATGATCTTTGCATGCCTCTTTAAGTTGTTCAAAGCTTTGGTTGCCTCTTTCGAGGTGCATGAAAATGCATCCTTCTTAGTTAGTGTCATTAGTCTTTTCTTCTTCCATGGTTATAGACAAACTTGGAGCCTTTGCTCAGAGCCAAAAATCCTCAAGATTCTTCAATGTTTTTGAGGAATCGGCCAATCATCATGGCCTTAATCTTGTTAGAGTCACATGACACCTTCATGGGGTCACAATACAATTAGAATACTCTACTCCTTTACTCCAAAGAAACATTTGGATGGTTTGGCATATAGTTGTTGCTCCTTTAGTGGATTTTAACACCTTGTCCAACATGTCTTTGTGATCCTCCCAAGACTTGCCTATAGATTAGTATATCATCAAAAATACTAAACACAAATTTTCAAAGGAAGGGCTTGAAAAGGAATTCATCAACCCTTGGAATGTAGACTGGTCCATTTATGGGCCAAAGCATGATAAAATTCCTGTAGCCTTCATGGAGTTGAATGTTGTTTTGGGATATCTTTTTCCTTCATTCTAATCAAATGATACCCACTGACGGAGATCAATTTTTTGAAATAGATTGCTCCATGTAGTTCATCTAACAATTCATCAATGGCTGGCAGGAATGAAACTTATGTTTAATAGTGATCTTGATGAGCCCTCTATAATCTGGACACATATGCCATGAAGCTATCTTTCTTGAATACCATTACCTTGAATTAGGAGTAAGAACTTTGGCTGGAGTCCTATTAAATGCAAACCCCTCTAACATTTCTTCAACCATCGCTCAATTTCACTCTTAAGGTGTAAGGGGTATCTGTATGGCTTGATGTTAGGAGGAACACTCCAGGGAATTAGGTGAATTTCATGATCATGATTTTGAGTGGGTGGAAGACCTTTGGGAATATCTTCAAATGGTTGGAATCAAGGTAGCTCCATCCTAAATGTATCCCATGTGATTGGGTCCTTGCCATCAAACTTCTCATATCAATCTTAGGAGCGTCATAGGTGGCATTCAAACCAAAGTTGGAGTTTTCTCCATTCTTGATTCACCTTCCTTGTATCCTCATCTTGAATTTCATGGGATGCATTTTCACTTTCAGTGTCTTCTTTGTTGAGAATTTTCAATACTTCCATGATCTCCTTTAAACCCTCCAGCTCATCTCTTATGGATTCATCTTTTGTTACTATCTTCTTTTTTTCTTAAATCATTTATGTCCCTACACATTTATTCACACCTTCATAAAAGAGTCCAAGTAGGACCAATGGAGGCTTATTTAGTGTAGAAGTTCCTTTTGGGTGGCATGTTGGCCAAGTATCACTTTTGAACCTTGATTTTTGAGGAATTGGTTATGCTAGACAATCTTTCTTTTGTTGCATCTCCCAAGTTTTATTCCCTTCTAGGTATGAACTTTATTTATGTAGTTATTTGATATTTTTTATCTGCAATTCCATAGGTCGATCAAAATTAAGGATTGTGCCAAGTGGAATTTCTGGTAACTTCCCCCACAACCCCTTGATTTTTGTCCTTTCCATGGGATCTCACTTGTATAGAATGACCCTTCAAAATAATTGATATGGAATTGAAACTCATACCAAAGATACTAAAGACTGTCCACGATAATGAAACTAGTCCCACTCGATTTGAATACTCTAGGAAGAGGATTATGATTGTTTTACCTAGAACACCTTCTTGATACTAAGTGTGGGACTAGTCAAATGCCCTATCTTACACAGGTGTATATACAAATTTAAAGATGACCAGGAAAATTTGAACTTTTACCACATATGGCTTACTAATTTTTGTGAAAATGCTCTAGAGTTCAAGGTCTGAAAGCGTTATAGAAAATGTTTTATAGCGAAAATTCCTGAATTATTTCAGTTAAGAATGATTTCAAAACCCTATCTTGTCTGGGATGTATGTCCGAAAGTATAAGGCCTCAAAGAGATGAATTTTGAACCAACATACCTTGGTCATGCGATCAGTATCCTTTAATCCATTCCTTTTGAAACATTGTAGAAAAACAATTGTAGTGAAAATACCAAGGTGTCTAAGATGTAGCAACAAAACCCAAAGACCTTGTTTCACGACACCATATCTTCAGAACCAAATATCAATATGAAAACCTCAAAAAGTACTCAATGCCTTGAAAAGAGATAATTTTAGATAATAAGCCTCTTGGGGGCGAGCCTCCTTTACTTGTACTTAAATGTTAAGTACAAGATGATTCAAAATGAAAATGTCTCCTTGGTATATATAGGAGACTAGGGTATAATTACAACTAATGGCCTAAAAGTAGACATAGATAAAATAACATTACTAATATGTATATGCCCCAATTAAAGGGTAATGGAGTAATAATAGAACCAACACTCAAATATGCTAGAAAAGTGGAAATGCCAACGAGGCTAGAAGCCTACCTCGTTTGGACATCCAAAGAAGACCATTGTTGATTTCTGAAATCAATTCTTGATACCCAAAAATTGTCCTCAACATCCAGGATACATGAAGCATGGAAAATGTATGAAATGTTATCATATAAGCTATCATAATCCATTAACATGTAAACAAGTTACCCATGGAAAAGAATATAAACATTTGCAACATATAGTTCGATAAGAAAAGAGTATTTCAATAATATAATCAGTAGGAGTACATAGATGACAACCTCATGTATCAACAACTCTATTAATATAATCAACAGGAGTACATAGATGACAACCTCATGTATCAACAACTCGTCGAAACCGAGAAACTAAGTCCCTCCACCTGGGCCTTCACCACTTTAATCCTCCATAAAGAAAGCTCACAAGTTCTAGGAGTAATTGGGTTCCTCCTTCATGGGATAGGGAAATCTTGGGGGATAAACATAAGGAGAGTTTAAACTTAAAGGACTAAGGGATGTAGGCTCAAGGATGTAATATGAGGAAAAATTTCTCCATAGTGTACTTTCTCTCTACTTTTTCTCCCTTTACAAGCCTTGCATATGGCTCAATTTATAGCCTCCGAAAGGGAATTGAAGGGACGAATCAGATCATTTCCAGCATATGAAAGGCCAAGGGTTATGCATCCCATGAATTGGCATGGAAAATCCGAAATATTTTTAATTTTGAGCACAAAACCTGATGTACATGGGATGTGATGGAGAAACCTACGTATATGCATGTTGTATAACTATAACCCGCATATATGAAAAAAAAAAAAAAAAATTGACTTTTGACTGAGCAAAATGGGAAAACTGAGTCTAAAGAGGGAAAGGGTAGGCCACCAAAGCATGATGCATAGGGTGTGGAAAAAATTTCTATAGCAAAGTCACTTTTGTTTTGATTCCTTATCCTCGATTTAGGGAATAAATAATGGGAAGGGGTTGTGAGCCTCATCTATAAATATAGGCCCTCCTCTAATTAGAAATCATTACGAATTGTTGGAGATCATTTCAAGCAATTAGTAAAATATATTTTACTTGGTGTTTTGGTGCCAATTCTTGAAGCTCTCACTTTCTTGGTTATTCTTCTTGGTATTTCAAAGACTGTTGTGAATATAGAAATTTCTACTAAAGCTAGCAAGATACATCCATCGATGAGTTTCACAACTACTTGGAATGAGGATGTATAGGGTTTGTATCCCTTCCATCTTTCTTAAAACAATTTGGTAAGTGATTATCTCTTGTCTTGATTAGTTTTATACTCTTTAGCAAGGGATGTGGGTATTATTTCCAATATTTTGTTGATCTTTTTGGTGAAGGCTATTTCTTTGAGGGAACCCTTCTTGTAGGGCCTTAGTTTTCATGGTTTCTCTTGATTAGACAAGGGACTACTAGCCTTGAGACACTAGTATCCCACTCTAATCCATAAAATTTGAATAACCGACTTTACTAAACTCCCAACAACCAACCACAAAAACCCTAAAAATCAAATATTTTCTTTTATGTTAAATAAAATACAAAAATATATAAAATATATAATGCCAAAAAATATTTATTCATTGTCTAGTGCAAAGTTAACTATTTATTTCCATTTTCTAGACATTTTTGTCTGAGGGTTTACAATAGATTGATTATCTTTAACCCTAAAAGGGGAAAAGTATCCCCAAACATTTGTCATTGAAGGTTTTATCTAACATTTTGTGGGTTGATTTAAGAGCTTTATCAATTTTGGAAATTAAATTGCAACAAAGAAAATCAAAATCGGTCAAACCCTAAAGCTAGGGTGTAAACCTAAAAGGCGAATTCTAACCCTACCATAGCTTATATTTTACTTGTGGACTGTTTATAAACAATATATAAAACTTTGTAGTAGTAAAATGTGTCTCCTAAGTGCTTCATATTTTTTTTATTTTTCATTTTGGAGATTTTTTGGTGAAACCCTACGGGGATTCACCACCTCTTTTTGCAAGCTTGAGATAATTGCAGGGTTGTTATTCATTTATAATTTCAATCATTATTTTTGGTTTTTTGTACATATTTTATTCATTTTAATAGCCAAAGTACCCAAGGTTTATCATTACAAGTTTTTTTAGGCACCCTCAGGGTGTTTTCCTCACCCAAAATCTGTAATTTCTGCATTATTTATCATATATCAGTTTCTGGAATTTGTGGATAGTAGCAAGCTATTCCAATTTACATCATATAATGAAGAGATAATTTAGTTACATCATTTTCCCTTGATTTGTGTGATTAAATCTCACTCTTATGTGGTAAATGACTCTTATTCCTCCACCTCAAGAGTGATTTCATTATGTTGAATTATATTCTTGTTGTAGCATATCTATTTCAGATCGTATCACTTAATTAACTATCTCCTAACCCTATTTATACTGTGGTAGTCATTCTCCTAGTTCTTAATTGAATATTCTCAAGGCATTTGCCTACTCCATTGGCACTCGTCTATCTAACCATATATTGAGGTGTGTGTTTTGGAAGTGATGTGTATCATAAGCTACCTCGAGGTACTATACAAGTTCATTTACATGGATTGGTATAACCCCCTGTGGCTTCAAGGAGTTGGCCTAAAGTGAAGGGAAAATTGTTCTAAGATGACAATGGTGTGTTTCCCATGTTTTTTTAATCCCCATTAGCACCTCTACAAGGATTCTTCATAGTAACAAGGTGTACCATCTTGGAATTGTACCGTTACACTCCCTAATTGATCAATTGTATTTTCCTCACATTTTTCTTGAATTAGCAAATGTATTCTTCACTTCCTCGAGTTATATATAGGTCAAATTAGTGTATTAAGTGATTGCATAGTAATTTGCACATGATGGCCTCTTCTTAATGTCCATAGATAGGCTCCTAATCCCATAATATCAAGCCCAAGGGAAACCCATAAGACACATTTTAAGCCTTATCATGCACACATCAGTGCATGCCATACTTTCATTACCTCATTACATTAACTATGTACACCACCATTCTATAAGGATTGTATCAAAGTGTGCCATCATTACACTTGGACTAGTTATATGTTGCTTATTCTTCTAGATATGCAATGCCTCTCCAAGTCATGTGTCACCTTTCTTATGTGTCTTTTATAAGTCTTAATGTATGACTTCCTATCATTATCTTTCAAGGTTATAACGTGAACATGAAGCGTGTTCAAGTTTATATATATGTCTAGCATATATATGTGGAGAGGAGAGTCATGGCTATCTTCCATGTGCATAAGAAACATGTGTTACAAGTTCTTCTATCATACACTTACTATTATATATGTTTCAAAATCATTAAGTCCATTATATGTTAAGAACTAAACATCAATATAGCATAGAAAAACCTCAGGAAAAGTACTCAATGCCTTGAAAAAGAGATAATTTCAGATAATAAGCGTCTAGCATATATATGTGGAGAGGAGAGTCATGGCTATCTTCCATGTGCATAAGAAACATGTGTTACAAGTTCTTCTATCATACACTTACTATTATATATGTTCTTAAAATCATTTATTCATATATTAAGAACTAAACATCAATATAGCATAGAAAACCTCGTGAAAAAGTACTCAATGCCTTGAAAAAGAGATAATTTCAGATAATAAGCCTCTTCGAGGGGCAACCTCCTTTACCCTGCACTTAAATGTTCAAGTACAAGATGATTCAAAATGAAAATGTCTCCTTTGGTATATATAATGAGACTAGAGGTATAATTACAACTAATGGCCTAAACCCGACATAATAAAATAACATTACTAATCTAATATGCCCCAATTATGGGTAATAAATAACCATTTTAATGTAATATGCCCCAATTATGGGTAATGAGCCAATATTAGGGCTTAACATGCCCCTCCCTTTGAGACAAGTATTGTCCACAACACTTGAGTAACCCTAGATGCTTCTGTATAAAGCAGCTTAACCTTCCCAAGTGGAATCTTCGGGCCAGTTTCTTCCATTTAATGAGATACCCTTAAATGGATCTATTCCTCGGCTAATGAATTCTTGTGTCGTTGATATTTTAGGGATTCAATATGATTTTTCCTTCCTCGCCAAGCCTGGAAATATAGTTTGAACTGATCTGTTGCCTATAACCTTCTTTTTAAGCATGAAACATGGAAAACCTGGTGTACTCATGAAGATGCAAGAAACTCCAATTTGTATGCTATAGTACCAATCTTTGCAACACCTTACAAGGGCCATAGTAATTTGGTGATCATTTATTATCCTTAATGGCTTGCTTGAGGGACATCCGCTTGTATGGTTGTAGTCTTAAATTACCACCTAACTCTACTTCAAACTTCTTCCACTAATGACATGTTGATATGCTTGTTGTTCTTCTTATGCGATTTTGTGCCATGGTCGCTTGTCCTTTAAGATTTGAGAATTTGTTGTTGATTCTCGGCGTGATCTTCCACCGCTTGAACCGTAGATTTTTCTTTAGAGAAGAAGTGATGGAAGGAGGGTGGTATCCATAAAGTGCCATAAAACTATGTCATTTTTTTCTGTAGTATGAAAGGAAGGTTATACCACCATTCTACCAAGGTAACCACTCGAACCATCAGGTGTTTGTTTATCGAGACAAAGCAACGAAGGTAGGCTTCCATAATTTTTTTCACTGCCTCCTTTTCCATCGATTGAGGATGATATAGGGATGATATGAACCAAATTGAGTACCCAAACAAGAAAAATAATTATATCCAAAAATGCCCAGTGAAGATAGGATCTCTATCACACTTTACAATAATCTTTGCCAAGCATGTAGCTTTGGAGTTGTCTCCATGAATGCGTGGCAACTGCATTTTGCTAGCTTTGAAGGGATGAGAGAGTGAACGAAAGTGTGCGTACTTGGTCAAGATATCAACAATCACCATGACAATCTTTCCTTCGTGACTTTGAAACCCCGCGGATGAAATCCATGGAAACCCTCCCTCCCTTCCAATGTTGACTTGGGATGGATAATGGTTGTAAAGACCTGGGTCTTAATTGTTTCCACCTTATTTTGGCAAACCACACATTCCCCGGGCCACAAACCTTTGAACATTGTTTTAAGATCATCCCAAAAAATCCTTCTTGACTCTATATGGTGGTTTTCAAAATCCCAAGTGCCCTCCCATCGAGAGAGGTGTGCAATTCTAATAGTAACTTTTTGTTTGAGTCTAGAGTTCTTACATAAATATAAGTGATCTGTTCATAGTGAATCATTTTTCCATGTAAATGTATCCATGTCTGAATCCTACCGCAACCTTTGAATGAGAGTCCACACTTTTTCTACTTCATTTTCCATTCATCCTTGCTTCTATTATCCAATCAAAGTTGGATGATAAGATAGCACAAAGAAAGACCTCAACATCTTCATATCCTTTCTTGAGAGTGCATCTCTCCACAACATTTTGCTTCCCCTTTTATATAGATGATTTCAAAATCATAGCCCAATATCTTGCTACCCATTTTGTTGTTCTTTCCTAAGATAGTCTTTGTTCCAAGAAGTATTTAAGACTATCATGACTGCTTGACCTTTGGAAGTGCCTACCTATTAGGTGGCAGCCATTTTTTCAATGCATGTAGTATTGCCATCATTTCCTTCTCATAAATGTGGGTTTGTGAAGTCCCTTCCCTTGAGTGTATTCCACTTTCAAAAGCTAGCTCCTCTTCTTGCATTAGGACAACACCAATTCCATTTCCGAGGCATCACATTCCACAATAATAAAGGCTTTTGTGAATTCTAGAGTGGTCAAGACAGGAGGATTTACACATCACCTCTTTTGTTGTTCAAAAGCTTTAGTTGCATCTCGAGTCCATGAAATGCATCCTTCTTGTAGTTAGTGTCATTAAAGGTGTCATTATTCTTCCATAGTTCCGAACAAACTTATGTTAGTAACTCAATAAACCCAAAATCCTCTAAGATTTTTAATATTTTGGGAATTGGCCACCCACTTTGGCCTTAATCTTGTTAGGGTCTACCTTGAAACCTTCATGAGATACAAATATGACCTAAATACTCTACCTATTTTAATTTCATAAAAAAACATTTGGATGGTTTGCATATAGTTGTTGCCTCTTTAGGTAGTTGTAGCACCTTGTCAACAAGTTGCACATGATCCTCCCAAGATTTGCTATAGATTAGTATATCATCAAAAATACTAACACAAATTTTCGCCAAGGAAGGGCTTGAAATGGAATTCATCAACCCTTGGAATGTGGAAGGGTGCATTTGTAAGGCAAAAGGCATGACCAAAAATTCATAATGGTCTTCATGAGTTTGAAATGTTGTTTTGGGATATCTTCTTCCTTCATTCCTGACTGATGATAGCCCTAACGAGATCCAATTTTGTGAAATAGATTGCTCCATGTAGTTCATCTAACAATCTAACAATCACTCTGAATGGGAACTTATCTTTAATAGTCATCTCGTTGAGCTCTCTATAATCCGCACACATACACCATGAGCTATCTTTCTTGGAATACCATTACCAATGGTGCAGTAAGAACTTTGGCTAGGTCTAATAATGTTAGCCTCTACCATTTCTTCAACCAAGCGCTCAATTTAACTCTTCTTGGCATAAGGATATCTGTATGGCATGATGTTAGGAGGAACACCCCTGTGAATTAGGTGAATTTCATGATCATGATTTCGAAAGGTGGGAGACCTTTGGGAATAATATCTTCAAATACTTTGGAATGTTTATCAATGATCCTTGAGATATTGAGGAATAGACAAAATTTTAGATTTTGAAACATCTAGTGAGCATAGTTGTGCAATAATGCCTTGATGCCCTTTTCAATACTCTTTGTCATGCCGTTAGAGCTTATCAATACCCACGGCCTCATGGATACCTCTCAACTCAATTTCTTTTCCTTCCAATAAAAATTTCATGAAAAGTTCTTGAAAATTAAAAGCCACCTGCTCCTAATGATTGTAACCATTGGATTCCTAGTACAACATCTGCAATTCACCCATGGGTATAGAAATCATTGGACTATTCATTACATATTCCCCATAGTAAGATTGATCTTATTTCATTTTCCTCACAAGAATTGATAGTTCCTCCATCTCAATCATTACTTGAAACTCATACTGATATACAAAGCAATTGAGATCTCTTTGGCTAATTTATAGTGAATGAAACTCATGTGAGTACCTACTAATCAGTTAGGACTATTACCTCTTTCTTTTGATGTATCCTTCGATCTCTTGAGGGTTTGAGGAGTGCTAATCCCAAACAATGCATTACATGATATCGTGGAGTCAACTCTTCAATTTAAATTGCTTCTACCTTCTCATCTTGAGATGGTTCTTGTTCTTGTTCTTCTCTCCTCTTCACACCCATGTAGAATAATTTCTTCTCACCACACTTATGTCCCTTACCTGTACTTGTCGGGCCACAATTAAAAGCATAAACCTTTTGCTTTTCTTTCTCCACCAGTTGAGGTGCCAACCTTGTAGGTTGAGGTGTTTTTAGGAGAAGGAGCATTGTTCTCTATAGATGTTAGGATAGGTCCTTCTAGGTAGCCATATCCATATTTTACTTTCTTACTTTGCCACCTTAAATGCATTCTCCAATGATTTGGTTTCACAAAGGAGAACCTCTTCATGTTGAATGTTATCCTTTAAAGCTACTATGAATACATCAATCAAGTGCTCATCTAGAATATCTATACCTTTATATTAAATCTTTGGAAGTTCTCAATGTGCTTGATAACTCAACCCTTTTGCTTGAAATTTATCAATTGGCTAGCAAGGTATTGCCTTGTATCCCTCATAGTGTGCTATCATTTCTGTAATGAAAATTGTCCAAGTGATGAGTGATTTGTATAGAACAAATCCATCGATACTCAAACAAATTGATTGGTCTCTAAATATAAAGAAGCAATTCGTATCTTTGTGTGGTATGTGGCACATTATGGAGATCAAAGAATTGCTCCATCCTAAGTATCCATGTGATTGGTTCCTTTGCCATCAAAATTCCTCATGTCAATCTTAGGAACGTTGGTTTGTCTTCAAACCAAAGTTGAGTTTCTCCATTCTTTGATTCACCTTCCTTGTGTCCACACTCTTCATGAATTCCCATATGGGATGCATTTTCACTTCGTGTGTCTTCTCTGTTACGTAAATTTTCAATACTTCCATGATATCCCCTTTTAAACCATCTATCTTAGTATCCAACTTATCTTCCATTGAATCCATCTTAGTATCCAACTTAGCTTCCATTGAATCCATCTTAGTATCCAACTTAACTTCCATTGAATCCATCTTAGCTTCCATTGAATCCATCTTATTTTGTAGTTCATTTATGTCCCTACTGCATTTCTTTCACCTTCATCAAGAGTCCAAGTAGGATTTTCTGGAGGATTATTTGGTGTAGAAGTTCCCTTTGGGTGGTATGTTGGCCAAGTATCACTTTTGAACCTTGGATTAGAGGTGGTCTCATTAGACAATATTTCTTTGTTGTATCTCCACTTGGCCCTTCTATATATGAAACTTTCTCTTATGTAATTCTCTCTGAGCATTTCTTCTCCTGCAATGCCATAGGTCTGATAAAAAAATTGGATGTTCCAAGTGGAATTATGGTAACTTCCTCTGAATAACTTGTCATTTTTTGGCCTTTCGAGGAGATAACACTTGTATAGTGTGCCCTGCACAAACTAATTCATATAAAATTTGAACTCACACCCAAAATACTATAGGATCATTCAATGATCCATCGAAACTAGTCCCACTCAAGTTGGATACACTAGGAAGAAGCATGATTTTTTTTTACCTCGAACACCTTCTGAGACTAGTCAATAGGATCATCGACAATTCTATCTTACATGTGGTGTATCTACAAATTCTAGATGACCTAGAAGCTGAAATTGTTACCAGATACATTACTTAATTTTGTAAATGGTCTTCCAGAGTTCGTAGTTCGAAACATTACATGTAAAAATGTTTTATAGCAAAAAATTATGCAATGACTCATTTTAGGATGATTCTAGAACCGTATTCAGGCTGTGTCAGGATCTCCTAAAGTATAAGGCCTCGTGGAGCTGAATTTTGAACCCAACATACCTTGATCCGTCTTAATACCCTCCAACTGTTTCTTTATGAAACTTTTATACAAAAGTTATAGTTAAATTACACGTTGTCTCAGATGTAGCAAAGAAAACCCCAAGACCTTGAGCTCCTCGATACCATATGTTAAGAACCAAACATCAATATAACATAGAAAAAACCTTAGGAAAGTACTCAATGCCTTGAAAAAGAGATAATTTCATATAATAATCCTTTCAAGGGGCAACCTCCTTTACCCCACTTAAATGTTCAAGTACAAGATGATTCAGTGTCGAAAAATGTCTCCTTGGTATATATAGGAGACTAGGAGGTATAATTACAACTAATGGCCTAAAGACACCATAAATAAAATAACATTACTAATCTAATATGCCCCAATTAAGGGGTAATAAATAACATTACTAATCTAATATGCCCCAATTAAGGGGTAATGAGTCAATATTAGGGCTTAACATTATATGAGTTTTGTATTTCTATAGACATGATATTAAGTCTCATGGTATATGTTCTAGTGTTCATCTTACTACTCAACCATACAGATTCATATTCCATAATTTGATACACGTCCTACCATGAAGATGAAGAGAAGAGGGAGAAGAAAAAGAATATGCAACCTACAAAGGTCCAAAAATACAAGTGCCAATTCTTTCCCCCCCTCATGTCGCTAGTTTTAATGCACTCCTCCTAAGGGTTTCCATACTTTCTTATATTGACTCGAGCCTATACTAGATCACATGCATTGTTCCTAGAGTGGTTGTGAGGATGTCCTCGACGGCTCTAGTAGCTCATTGAATTGCACCTAAGCAATAGGTGGTCTGATTATTTTAAATCTTCACTTGAGATCTTATAACTCCAACTAGACTCTAGTCTCCTTATAACTACAACCATTTAGATCCCAAAATACACCATCTCTCTAGGATGGCTCCACAATCCTCTAGGAGATCAAGGGTACATGAATATTGCACTCAAGATGATACAATGAGATATCCTCGAGAATACCATTTCCCTTGACACCAATAATATATGAAAATGATAAAATGAAATTAAACGCAACTCAAAATAAAAATCCATAATATAATAATTACATTATTTTATTGTATTAATTATCTTTCGAAAAACAATTTATTTACACTAGTTAACTCCTTGTGAACATAGAAAATAAACAATAGTGCATATTTCTCACACTAATTAACATCAAAAGCAATGTTCACCAAATAATCATTCATTATGTCTTAAACTAATCATATTTCAATAATCATCATGAATGTAAAGTTAACATTAAGGCATTATTATTCCAAAATAATTAATTTGGTTAACACACTCCAATACTATTATGATATCGAATTATTTCAATTTTGATTTCTTTATAGCCTATTTTAGTCTTGCAACCATGTTAACCACAAACACAAACAGGTAGAGTACCAAATATTATTAATAACGACAATAACATTTGAAAGAAAATTTCACTTTCTTGAAGGTTGTGCCAAAATGAAGCTTTAATAAGGAAAAAGATTTATTAATAAGAAGGACAATAACATTTGGAAAAAAATTTCACTTCTTTGAAGGTTGTGCCAAAATGAAGCTTTATTAAGGAATTCCCTTTATATTTAGGTAATTTCCAAATTTCCATTTACTATATTAAATCTAGTACCCCTTATGAATAAATATTATTCTTAAAAAATAAAAAACTTAGCACATGTCTTTTTTTCTTCATGGCTCTTTTTCTTTTAAAGACTTCATATCTAATATTCGAAGATTTTAAAGAAAGGTCGATTCTAAACAAAGGTGAGCAAAAGGTGAAGTGGAATGTTGTTTAATATTTATTTAAAAATTTAATTAAATCCAAACTCATTATGGGATGTGCTTTTTCCAACTATCCTTTAGCATTGTAAGGAAAGAGGATGAATTCTTATATTTTAAAAGGAAAACACCCACAATAAAACTTCAACTAAGTACACTAAAATAATGGAACGGGGTTAATGACTTTCTTAACAATTGTTGAGGATATGATTATTCCAAAAATTAGAGAGATTCGAAGATAAAAATAAATAAAAAATTTAATTTGGTTTGTTGTATCCAACATCTCATCCATAAAGGAATTGTAGGTTTTTATAGGAAACGTGTACGTATAGATTTTTTCTTTTGTGGTTTCTTTCCCAATCCTTTCAAGGATCCACTTTCAAAATAGCTACACTAATGTAACAAATTTACTATAAAGAATTGAAGAAGAAATACAATAATTCACAATCATAACATACAACAATACATTGAATTGTTTATTGAATTGTTTATTTCGATGATTTGAAGCTAAATGTATACATAGAGTTATTTGACTAACGATAGATACACTATCCCACCGATACATCAAGCCAACAACAACCCAACTCCACATTCTAATCTCAGAGAAAATCTTGTTGAAGAGAATATCTCATATCCAACTAAGATTCAACCATCTCCACAATAATAGACAACACATATGAAACACTCATTGAACACACCAATAACAACTATTGAAAAATAGTAAATCCTCGAACTAGAACTACACTCACATTTTCTAACACTTCCTCTTGAGGATAGTGCTAGATACACAGAAACCAAACCCAATCCTACAATCTTCAAATTTTGGCTGAGGTAAGGATTTCGTGAGTATATATGCTACATTGTCTTCAGTAGAAGAATACTCCAAGCAAATCTCCTTCCTGATGATCTAAGTCTCTAATAAAATGGTACCTAGTCTCAATGTGCTTTGACCTATCATGAAACATGAGATTGTTTTTCAACTTAATAAAATACTACCTAGTCTCAATGTGCTTTGACCTATCATGAAACACATGATTGTTTTTCAACTTGACACATGATTGGTTATCACAATAAATAAGGGTAGGATTATGATCCATCACTCCAAGCTCAAGAAGTAATTTTTCTCTTCTTAAGCCATATTGTTTCACAACTCGTACTAAAAGAATCAATATATTCATGACAAATCAACCCAAGTTTCTCATTTACTGCTCCAAGAAACCATACCAGAACCTAACGAGAAACAATAACCCATTGTAGACTTTCTAGAGTTCACATCATCTACCCGATCAACATCTACATAGCCATGAAAATAAATATCTTTCCCTCTTTCATAACCAAGACCATAAGAAACAATGACACTCAAATAATGAAGAATTCTCTTACTCGTGTGCCAATGAACCTCCTTTAGTTTTACCATAAACTAACTTAGTACATTTACTACATAGGATAAGTCAGGATGATTATTACACAAGTAAATAAGGCTACCAATCAAATAGTGATGCAATGTAGCATCCACATCTTTACTGAGGTCATTGGCTCTCAACTTAACACAAGGATTCATGGGCATAGAAATTGTTGGAATTATTGTCATTGATGTCAAAGGATTAATTTTGTCATTAATGTCATATTACAACATTATAATACACATACCATTTCCAATATTGATGTATATATTTGTGTGTGTGTGTTTACAAGTATACTAAAAAAAGGGGTGCATGTGAAAAAGTAAAAAGTGAAATGGTGGTTTCAAACCCATGGGTTTGGATATTTTCCCATGTTTTTTGGAAAAATACCATAAAAAAGGGGAATTAATTATGGCATTAATGGAAATGTCCCTTATGAAAAATTATAAAAAGAGAAATAAAAAGAGAAAGTATTGAGAGAAAGTAAGTGTGAAAAATGGATGAGCAAAGATTGAATATCATTCCAAAAGGGAATAATTGTGAAATCGGTTTCAATTTAGCTTGACATTTTCTCTATAACTTATGCTCTCAGAAGTTTCATACCTTGAAAGCTTGAAGAGACAGAGGAGCAGGCTTGGTGTACATGAGGTACAAATTTCAGATGCTAGTTCTCTATACTTTTGGAGATATGCTCTATGGAATTTAGGGTTCTTGAATGCTCCTAAAATTAGTTTCAAATGAGTCTGGCACTTTCTCTATAACTTATTTTATGGGATGTTTCAGAGCTTGAAAATTCGAAAAGACACGGAAGAGTTCTTTTATACATGTGGTAAAAACTTCAGATTTTGGTTTTCTACACTTTCGAAGATATTCCCTATGAAGATTAGGGTTCCTAAATGCTCTCGAAATTAGTTTACGAGTCAGTTTGAAATTTTCGCTATAACTTTGTTTCTTGGACTCTTCAGACTATGAAATTTTTACAGAACAAAGGAGGTATAGAAAATCACCTTAGGTAAAAATTTCAAATATGGGTTCATTGTACTTAAATACGCTATGTGGAAGTTACATTTTTTTAATGGTACTGAAATTAGTTTCAAACATGTTAGTTTGACATTTTCACTATAAATTATTTTCTGGGTCTCTTCATAATGTGAATTTTTTACATAACAAAAGATACATATAGAATTACCTCAAGTAAAAATTTCATATATTGCTTCGTTTTACTTTCTGAGATATGCTCTATGAAAGTTAGGGTTTTTGAATGGTCCTAAGATCAGTTTCAAACAGGTGAGCTTGGAATTTTCACTATAACTTATTTTGTAGGACTTTTCAGATTGTGAAAATTTCAAAGAACAGAGGAGACATATAGAAGTACCTTAGATAAAAATTTCAAAATTAGATTTACAAAAATGGATATGTGGCATTCTGTACAAGTTCATTGAAGAGGCCCAAAACATCAAGATTTGAGAAAGTTACCATTGGGAAATTCAAATTTTTGTTAGACTTGGTAAAGGCAAAAGTACTGAGCAGACCTGGTGAAGGTAGAAGTAGTGAGTAGACCCGGTGAAGGAAAAATTAGTGAACAAATGACCTAGTGAAGGAAGAAGTAGCAGGAAGACTCAGTGAAGGTTAGTGACAAGGCTTGGTCTTAAATGTAATTTTTGATGGAAGTTATTTGGGCTCAAAAGGGTCATAACATAGTTGAAAACATATCCTCAATAAAATTAAAATGAAATTCTCAAGGGAGTTACGATTTCACTCCCTACTACAATAAAATATCTCAAAGCATGCATTTGAAATCATTGTTTGAATGCATAAGTCTATCGATTAAGGATGCATATTTTGACATGAAAATACAAAGAACATAAACTATTAACCCCTAAAAGGGGAAAGAAACAATATTTTATAGATGATAAAAAAGTGATATATTTCAAACGATAAAAGAAAATCAACCTGAAATGATAGGCCTTAATACATACACAAGGCCAAGGGATTGAATGAAACACACTAAAAAAATTACTATGAACATTGCACTTAAGGAATCCTTACTCGTTTCCACCTTTCTGACTGATTCTTTCCCACTTCGAGTGAAATAAATAAAATGTCAATAATCACTAAAAACACAATAAAAGAAATAAGTTGTTACCTTAAGCAAACCCTAAAACTCCATTTGAATCATTTTCATGTTTATCAAACTTAATCGTCAATAAGGAAACGACGACAATTGAAAACACCATGACCATCCATGGCCTCCACATTTTAAGAAAATCTAGAGATTAAAGTCCATTTTTAATAGTAGAACACATATCGACATTATAAAACGTACATTACTTAAGAAATCCACTTGCTAGGCCATAAAAAAAATCACCATGTGCCTAGCTGCCAACTTCTTGCAATGTTTGTTTATTTGTTTCATATGGATTTTGATCGTCCCTTCTGCTTTACATTTAATTTGAACCATGTGAAACAGATATGAATTGTTTTTGTTTCAATTTTTTTTGGTTAGTCTTATACCTATCACAAAAGTCGAACCATATCAAATAAACAAATAAAAGTTACAATGAGTTCACAATTAGGGTTTTATTAATTTCACTTATGGCATGAAGTTGAATTTTTTTAAGTAGCATATATTTTATTATGCCGATAGGTGTCTTACTATTAAAAAGAGACATCAATCTCGAGATTTCCTAAAGATGTGGAAGCGATGGATATGCATGATGCTCTCAATTATCATCCTCTCCTTTTCCATGACTAAGTTTGATGGACATGAAAATGATTCGGATGGATATTTAGGGTTCTCGTAAGGCTAGGGATCCATATTTATATTTTGTTTTCATTCCTTGTCGACATTTTATTCATTTCACTAAAACTAGGAAAGAGTCAACTGTCAAGGAGCATGAACAAGGGTTCATCAAGCGCAATAGTCACAATGATGTTTTGAGTGTTTTACACCAATAAACTTTTCATTTTTTCATTCAAACTCTCCATGTTGTTTATGTCGCAAAGGCCCGAAGTTTTGAATAGAGTTTTATTTATCATTTGAAATATCTCATTTTTCCCCATTTCTAAAATGTTCTATGATTTTGTTTGAGTCTAAGGGTTTATGTTTTATGTATTTGTATTCCAACAAATGTGTTTTGAAGGGCGGACATTATGCATTGATACAGTCATTCCTTACGTACATGCTATTGTACAATCAATATCAAACATCTCACAATCTAAACATTTGTTATACTTTAGACGATGATCCATTGAATATCTCGATTGGATTTTTTTTAATTAAAGTTACAACCCTAAAATATAACTATGCCTACTGATCTAATTAAATTTTGTCGCTTAAATTTGAAAACAAAAAATTAAATGTATTTACTATATCAAATCTATGAATAATATTTCCCTATGAAAAATAGCATACTCCATGCATAGTTAAAATATGCCTATTTAAAATCAGCATATATTTTACACTCAATATACATATATGAATTAAGGGAATACCTTGAAGGTTTATTGGATAGTGTAATAAAGAGTTTTTCTATAGTAAATAGTTGATTAAGATTCTTATCATCTAATAAATTATAGTCATGTTTAGCTAGATAGACTCAACATCCTTGTTTCATTACTTTCCATGCGTTAATTGGACAATATTTTGATATAAGAGATAATAAATGTTTTTCAGATTTTTGTTTTCTTATTAGTCTTAGTCTTTTGAGTCTTTCCATATCTAATGTATTCATCTTTCTTGTAACCCATTTTCTCTGTATGGAGATCTATTGATTTTAATTACAGAAGTGAAGTATACTCTATAGTTTATTATGATTCATATGTGTCAAGTATGTAACATTTATAAACCAAAAATTATACTATAATGTGTACTATGATGTGATCTATACAATTATCATCTTGGAATTCTTGACACTCTATTGTAACTTGTATTATTCATGGTTCTCATTCACAATAGAGTTCATGTCTCATTTCTCTAGCCTATACTAGTAATAAGTGCCTTAAATGGCACACCACAAGGTGTTTCCCATTCTTCATATTATGAGGTTTCTTTGAGTCTGTATATTTCCAAATGAAACATAGATGCATTAATGTTACATCAACCATTGTCCTCATCTACAGTTAGGAAGTGTTTGGTTGTGCTAGCGACTAGAACGTTCTAGATAACATATTTTGGACTAAAAGATATACTATGATGTCTTGGTACCCATCTTAACTCTAGTATTTTAAGAATTTCTAGGACCAACATTTTCAATTGATGTTAATTCTTGCATCCCTAATAAGTCAAGGAATTTAATATCATAGGTTACCTCAACCCCAAGTTTTAATATCTTGATAGACGTAACATGTTCAAATATTGTTGTATCTAGTTCTCCATGTGATTCTTGTTAGTTCTTATTTCATTTACTATTGGTTTAATCACATTTTTTTTTGCATGAGTAAACCATAAAAAAGAGATAATTCTGAAAATACTATCTACATTTATTTTTGTTTGAAGTGTAATCAATCCACAAAAACTAGGGGATATATATTAAAGGGAACAATTCAAAAGATAACCATAATTGCAGTTCATTTGTCATCACAACATAATCCATTTGTACTACAACTTTGAACTGAGCAAAATTCACACATTTCCCAAAATATATTCTCGGATATATGATGTTTATTCTAAATTGCACCATTACTTTGGATTTTATGGACAATATTTGTGTATAATCTATCTTACTATATTTCCTAGTTGAGATGAGTAATTTTATTGCGATAACACATTTTTCAATACTATAGAAATTTATAGATGACAATCGGATTAAATGCACACATGTGAATGTGTGAAACTAATCACAAAGAGAAGGAACTCTACTTAATGCACAAAGCCAATAAGCAATGTTACCACCAAAGAGAGAATTCTACCACAAATTGGTGACTTGGATTCGATAACCTACTTCGATATTGAGTATAGATCCATCTTGACCTTGCATTTATTAAGCACCCAAAGGTTTGTGACTTGACTTATTTTCAATCCTTCTTGATATTAATAGATTCAAGTTAAGATGGATCTATACTAACATATTCATCTATCGTAATATTAGGTCAACCTAAGATACACAAGAAAAAAAAATACTTAACGATAAGTATAGGTCCATGTGAACCCTATCATCTCCTAGGTTGTTCCCCCCTCACTCTCGGTTCAGGTCTCAATATTGGGTCAAGGTGTTTGGGAGCACCATCCCACACTTAATATAGGGCTTTGAGAAACCACTCAAACCAAAGAGGGGGTACCCTAATTTTTCCCAAAGTTCTTTGAACTAGCCTGTCACACTAGAATTTTTTTTCCCAATGAAGCTCTGGCTATTTTTATTGCAAGGGCAGGATGGTGCATGATGGTGCCTCTACAATTTATTTCAAGAAGAATAGAAAATAAGTTGTATTTTGGGTATGACCTAGAATCCAAACAACAAGGGGATTTAGTAGGTTTTATCCATAGGTATGATCTTCTAAACCATGGGCACCATGATCTAGTTATGTTTGACAAATAACTCAAATAAATGAACAAATATATGATGAGGAGGATATTGGATTACTTTCCTATCATACATTTCATTAGACAAAAAATAAAATGAGCAAGGAAAGCATAGATCCATTGGTTTATTCAACACCATGTTGGAAAGAAAATCAAACTAAAAACCAACATAACTTGCTCGAATATAGTATTTCACTAGTGGTAACAACTACTATTTCACTAGTGGTAACAACCTTGGTCTCGATTACACAATAAACCCAACAACTCATTTATAAAATAACATCTCCAAAGTTGGGGACTGTAAAGTCTCGAGTCTGAAAAAGGAGATCTTTGTGGAGATTTAAAATCGAGATAATTTTCAAAATAATCAAATTAAAAATATGAATTTATTTAATATCATGATTATTTGAAGATGAAGAACCAACCTTCTGGCATCTATTTACTTTAGTAACCAATCTATTTGGATCAGAATATGCTAGAATATCTGCAAAACTAGGATGAGACCTAGTATGTCTTCTTTCTCCTTCCAACTTGAGCAATGGAATCGATTGGTGAATATAAACTTCTGAATATTTTCTTGTAAAAATTGAATCCATGTTGTTTTACTCTTTCTCACCAGCAAGAAACAAAACTTTTTTTGTCATTTTCGAGGAAGAGAATTTTGAATCTTCATTCTCAAAGAATGAGCCCAAAATGGATGTTATTCCTCAAAACATTCCTAGCTAAGGAACAATGTCAAGGCACCCTATGGATGCCAAATAACCTCCTTGCTTTAGGATATACTAAAATAGTCCAACAACCAGAAGGGGTAACCCTAAGATAAAGATGTTTTAGTTAAAATTTCTACAATAAATTGAAGAAATATGATATTCCCCAACAAATTCAAACCTAAAAAGAAAGTTTTGTACAAAAATTGGAGAAGTTATGAAATAAATATTATGAGTTCTTACTGTGTTTCCTTGTTTAATGAGGGCACCACATTCCCATTCATCCAATTTTTAGAAAAACATTGAAAGAAAAATAAAAGATAAAGAAAAATACAATTTCCTTTAAAATAATTGTGTTCAAGGAAAATACTAAATTAAAGAAAACATGCAATCATGTATATTCAAAATACACATTCCTTTATACTTGAATAAAGAAAACATATGGGCATAAATACGACATGTGACTACTTATAAACATTCAGTCAAATTTCCCTCTAAATTTTGATTTATTTTTGTTTTCAAAATAGCTTACTAATAAATATTGTCAGTCATCTCTCCACATTTTAACATTATCAATATTAATTTCAAGAATCAACATGTGAAAAATTGCATGCAACTATTGATATATTAAAACTTTTATAAATACAAAGAAAAGTCTCGAGAATAGATCTTTGAAGACTTTCTTGCTTCAAGATTTGAAGTTTTTATGAAAATGTTTACACAACCAGAACAAAAATAAAATACTTAAATGAAATACATGATTAATTACGAAGTACAAATTGAAGAGGGGTGAATCCTCTAGAAAGACCATGAAACCACAAAATCTAACACTTTTAGCTTAAAGTCCCAAAAATGGATGATAGTCTTGTGGAACTCAAAAGGTTGCCTATTGTCACCTCATCAATTCTCCTCTCACTTTAGAGAAAGGAAGGAACTAAGTCAGGGGGCATATCCTAAGAGTTAACTAGGTTCACTTTGTGTAGTAGGAGTCAGAGTAAAGAGAACTTAGAAACAATGTAGATAAAAAGAAGGAAAAAATGAGATGGGATTATGTTATAAATGAAATGAAGATCAATGCCTCAACTACTTGGGATATGGAGTCACTTAGGCAAATTTAAAAGCGTAAGTAGAGGGTATATATGAAACCATGTGATGTGTTTCAAACACCTAAACTTGGTTCAACAATAGGTTTTGGTGATTAAGATTTTTATAAATGAGGAAGGGTCACTTAAGATCCACTACTCAAAACAAGTGTAAGGTATAATCTTATCCAAACACTGCATATATACACATGTACTACTTAAATATAGCATGTGAAATGTTTTGATCTTTAAAAGGTAGATGACTAGAGAGCATAGGATGTGAGTTAATTGCATCACTATAAACTCCCCCAACATAGAAATGTGCTCCTCTATGGCCTTATTTGCATTTGATATTCAAAATCTTGCAAAATTTCTAACGTCCAAGTATATCCCCTAGAGCATATCCACAAATAAAATTACACGGAACAACCACAACACTTGCATATAATAAAGACAAAGTCCTTCAAAACTTGGAACTATCTTGCTCACAAGTATTTCCATGTATCCACTATTCCAATCCAGTTTGCAAGTGGAGATAAGATAAGATAATATAATTTTTTTAATGTCCAACCGATGACCACAAAAGTAGTTCAAAGGGATTGTCAAGTACAATGATGTCAAAACTATACAATGCAGGAGTACCAAAAGGTATCCTATAAAAGGGAAGATGCATAAAGTTAAGTGAAATAAGGTAGAATAGTAGAGAGTGAGATCTACTCTAAGGCATGAAGAACCCTCAACCTCGAGCTTAGACCCTCGAGCTCAGAGACTCTCTGAAGATTATATGTACCATATGGCAATATCTAAGGACAAGAGGAACCAAAAAAAATGAAATAGGTTTGTCTTGGAATGGACCCATTTCTGCTATCATCCAAGGCTAAATGAATAAAGTTGAGTATAGGAGAGAGAAAACATTTATATAGGTTTGATCTCTAACTCCTCGTACAATAAAATATTATTTACTTTCCTAAATCCACTTTTCTCTCCAAGGAATACAATAAAAATAAGACCCTCAACAACTTGTTTACTAAAAGTAACAAGACGTTTATTGAGATGTCATCTTCCTCCAATAAAATATTCTAGGAAAATAAAAATAACATTATCTCTTCTAACTAACTCCAACAACCAAGTTGATAAATGAATAAACATGGAGTTAGTTCCAACAAATTTCCAAAAATAAAGCCAATGGCTAACAACTTCCTCACCAACCTTTCCCAAAATAGCCTTAAAAATGTAACCACCTCCCCCAAAATGGTTAATTTACCATGTAATCAATCTCCAAACCCCAACCCCAAGTGCACTGTGTAAGAAGATATGGATACAATATGGTTCGATGTTTTATGATATTCATTAATCCATTCCCTTTGGTTTCATGAAAATATATGGCATCTTCAAGAAGGCTCCACACCAAAATATAAAACTGTGGCCAGTGAGTGAAAAGGTCATTGGCTTATGTAACTGAATAATCCCATGCATGGTCTGAATTCTAGTCAAAGGGGATCCATGTGATATGCTCCAGCAAATTACATGACTTGAATGGACCATATGGCACCCACATTTTGATCCACAATGTTGAATGGAGGGGATGGCCCCATCTTTGGCATATCTGAACTAGTATCGGCCCCTCTATGAGATGAACATGAGATAATGACCCCCCTCATTTCAATTTGTATACGGTGTACATAACATTGAGGCTCCATGTGAGGATGGAATCTCCATCTTATGTATCGACCCCCTCAATTATATTTTCCTAAGATGGAAAGAAGACAATGCCTCAATTTTTTACCGTTCACTTTACTTATTGAATGATGTGTGGAAATGGCCCCGTCAAATAATTTGGAAAACTAAATAAAGTAAACCCCTTTTAATTCACATGGTAATGGCTCAACATGGCAGAGAATTTCATATTTTATATTGGTGTAAAGACACTTGAATGATTTAGGGTAAGCATAGTATGGTATCCATCAATTTCATACAATTAAATAATTCCTTTAATAAGTGCCTCCTCACATGTGACATCACTTCCTTTATCATGTTTTTTTTATAAGTATGACCCCCATCACATGGTTTTCATTGGAGAATAAGGATGGAGGGAATATCCTATGACATCATTCCCCTTTATCATACCATTCCCCTTTATCATATGTATATTGACGGTTCACTCCAAGAGTGGATGAAATGATGTATAAATAAATGAAAGGGGGGACCCCTTACAACTTTTTAACTTTCCCTTTTTATTGTGAAGGGGATGGTTCCTTAATAACATGTTTACCACCACATTTGTATGAGGATGACCACTCCATTATAAGCCAAATTCATGGATCTAAATAATCCTACCATCATGAACCAAGATCACATTCATGTCATCATTTTGATACTTTCTTATGTTCTCTCTAAGCGAGTATTAGACTATACTAATACTTAAGCAACATAATCCATCATAGTAACAAAACTATCCACCATGTGAAGCCATGAAGAGAGAACCAAGTACCACCATATAAGACACATCAAAGATAAGTTGCTCACAAACGGCCAGTCGGCATCCCATGATTATAACAATGATGATAGTGATGACTCTAAGCTATAGAAAGCTAGTTGCACAACATATTATGAACATGTCTGTGTATTTCTTTCAATTATATGAGCCAACCAAGATGTAGTGTCACCAAGAAATAATAGGTGTTCAATTCCATTAGCATCCCTAAAAGTCACCCCTACAAAACATGTGATGTGATGAGAAGAACAATTTACCACTCATGCCAATATGAGGGGTAGCACGTCCCAATCTTGTTGATTTATTTTTCCTTTCCTTTTCTTTTATCCTCATTAACCTTAACCATTTTTTCAAATAAATTTTTTCCAAAAATAGTACAGAGTGGTACTTGGAAATCTTGAAAAATGGTTCATCCTTCCTTATGTTATCCCTGGAATCTCAGTAACTTGTCTATCTAGTCATACATTTGTTTTTCTTCTTGGAAGGGGTTGAGGTGATGATGTAGAAGAAACTTGAGGCACTTGCAGTGTTGTTGGATCTTTGCTTCTTGATCTAACTATTAAAGTCCATTAATTCCTTAATCTTGAAAAATGGTTCATCCTTCCTTATGTTATCCCTGGAATCTCAGTAACTTGTCTATCTAGTCATACATTTGTTTTTCTTCTTGGAAGGGGTTGAGGTGATGATGTAGAAGAAACTTGAGGCACTTGCAGTGTTGTTGGATCTTTGCTTCTTGATCTAACTATTAAAGTCCATTAATTCCCTTCAAGGTATCTAAATTATAACATTTTCCTCGTAATAATATCTAATTCCCTAAAAAAAATTAAAAAAGGCGGGTGGTAAAATCTCATGTAAATTTGTAATATTACTCAAATGTCTAAAACCAAGTGAAATCTTTTAAAATATCAATTTTCCCTTGAGTGGGCCAGTAACATCCCTAAATTGTTCAATAGTGTTTCTTTGTTGCGATACAATTGCTAGTAGTAAGAATAGTAAATGAGCCTCCGATTAGTTTCTTCAGAGCCCGTTTTACTGCCTGCTTCTGTATGGAGGCGTTCGGTGGCTGATGACAAGACTGGATACAGTGCATCCTGAGCAGGTTACCGGTCCGCTTTTGGTTGGACTGATAATGGGCTGACTGTGTTGAAAACAGGAATCTGTACAGTGATAGGCCGGTTATTCTCGAACATGCCAGCGAGTCCCGTTGTCGTTTTGCCCCTCTTCGTTTGACAACTATATAGTTTCTTCTGCTTTCAGCCTGCTCGTCTCTTGGACAGTGATGAATTGCACGCTGCTGACTGTAAATGGATTTACATTAAATATAAGTTTGAGTATTTTTCTTTGGAAAAAAAAAGATTAGTAAATTAGTAATCTTCCTAAGCCTCTTAAATGGCGCCTTTATTATTTTCTGAAGGCCTCGTTAACTGCCCCTAAATATTCAAAATGCCTTAACAGTCGCCTTGCATAAATGCCGGTCATGGTTGACAGCGTACGATCAATGCCTTGTTCCAGCTGGTATTCCATAGAGGTTCGCATTTTAAGTTTAGTAGGGTTGCCTCGATTTCTGGCCTGCACGCATAACCTTGCTAGGAGGAATTTCTCTGCAGAACGATTTACCCTACGCCTTAGATTGATTTTATTTTCTCCTGGTAAACCTAAATTATACTATTTCAATAGTCGATGGATTTTATTTTCTCCGGGTAAACATCAAATAATTTATTTCAGTGTTGGATTGATTTTCGTTTCTCTTGGTAAACCTAAAACATTTTATTTCAATATTAGATTGACCTTAATTTCTCATGGTAACCATAAATTATTTTATTTCAATATTCGGTTGAATTAAGTTTCCATGGTAAACATAAACTATTTATTTCAATATTTGTAATAAGTAGTCCTCCTGGTTCATTTTACAATGCCCGGAAATTTCCCTACAACTAGATTTACAATGGGCATTCCATTGATTTAAATTTATGATGTTAAACCCCGAATTATATATATTAATGTTGCAAGGAGAAGCCACTCTTAGTTTAGAATTTCAATACTACTCTCTTGTTAAAAGTAAGTACATGGTTAATCATTGTTGGGTTCAGTAGCTCTAGTGTCAATAATCCCAACAAGGATAAATTCAGCATTTATTTATTTTTACAATGTCATTATGGTATAGAGGGCGATGATGCTAGCCTTATGGTGATGTAATTAAAATTTCACTATTGATACTAATATAGGAGAGGTAATTGATTATTATCTTAATGCAGGATAAGCAGGATGAATGTAATATGGATTATTACTTAGGGTGTATTATTAACGTAAAGTCTTGAGTGTAGCACAGTGAAATTTCTGTAACGATATGTAAGAATGATTATTAAGGATTTGTTAGTGAATATCTTTGGAAGGTATTGTATTGTAGGGTGATTGCAATGAAGCTAAGGATAATACAAATTGCAGTGCCAGTATTGGTTAAGCTTGAGTATTAAAATAAGGCATTGTAGTATTTTCTAATAATAATGAATTTTCATGAGGGTTATTTGGGAGGAAGAATTGCTTTACACAAAACAAAATGTTATTTTGCAATTGCCTTATTGCTTCATTCTTGGGTTATTCATGTTATTTAGAAAATGCTTTATTCATGTGTGTAACCCCATTGATGTTATTATTCCCACCATGCAATTGAGTTATGATGTATTCAATATTACAAGAATGACGTTATACATTCAATTGAAGTACGGATTGCTTTATAACGTCATTTAAGAGGGATTTGCTCAGGTTTTCATTTAAGAAGGATCTCCTCGGGTATTAGGCAGTGGTTGTAATTTATGGGGGTAATGATTTTCCTGATATTGTCATGGAATATGTAAGAACGTTGTGCTTACGAAAATTATAAGGATATTGTCAGGGTTAGATAACTTATAATGGTAATGATGATGGCTATCTAGTTTGCAAGTTACAGTGACTTGTGTCTTGGCCCTGGTGCCTTACTGTATTTTATTTTCATGGTACTGTGTAAGGAGTAATGTCAACGCAAAAGACCATTTCCGTACGTAAGGGCGATGGTTGTCCATTTAAAGTAAAATGTAAAGGTAGTGGGGATATCTTATGCTTACAATGACATCGTGGTCTTAACCTAGCACGGTTGAATCTTTAGTTGGATGATTAAATTGTGAGGTTCCTTGAACTAGGTACCTTAGAGTAGTATGACTTAGTGGACGAGGGTTCTTGTCCCCTTCACAGTGTAAACTTGGCAGGTCGACATCAGCATCCCTCTGCCTTGTGCCTCCCATAGAGGTTGCGGTCACTCCGATTATTATTGATGTACTTGGTTGAGGCGTTGAATGTCGGGTCTGCTTGTGTCCGGCGGGAAGTAGACACCTACTTAATCCTCCTAACAGACGCCAGCCCTGAGCCCTTAAATGGTTAATTTTCGAAGGGAACCTGGGCTTGAGTATGGCTTGGGTGGCCTAGAGGTCCTAACGTTGCAGGTAGGACAGGCGGGTAGTCAGTTCTACTCCTCGTCGTGGGTTCGTCATTTATGCATACAGTTACTTGTCGCACGTCCTTATCATCCCTTCCAGGTTCATCTTGGTTGCGTCTTAATTGTTGTCAGGTGGCGATGCAAAGTCGAGATCAATGAATCATCATATCCCTCAACACTCTAAAACCAACTATCATTTGTCCATAAAAAAGGTAATCCTAACTTGATTGATGATTTGAAATTGTCTCTGAAATCTTGAGGATGTTGTCTGACTACATTACTCTTATTATGTGCAGACAAAATTGATTGTTTTTTTGTGTGTCTTCACTAGCTTCCATGATCACAGAAGTTCGGTCTTGAACACCCATAACAATCAACTCAAATTTAGTTATTCCATCTAGAAACTTGATTACCTCCTCTATCACTTGACTTTGTCTCCTAATTGTGTCCATGCTTTGCTAATTTCAATGTGTACTCAACAAGCTAAAATTTCAGTATTTTGTACAACATCAAAATGACCTTGGAGATTTTCCATTATCAACATAATTTGATCCTAGATAACACGCCGTTCTGTAATCAAAGGTTTCTTTTTAGATAATGTTTTTTTAGCTTCTTTTAATGATTTTTTCAAATCCTGAATTCTTTGATTTCCCTCAGCAATAATTTTGTCCCTTTTAACTATATTTTTGTGATAATCACTAATTATTGTATTTATTTTTTCAATTTGTTCTTTCATATATGTAATTTCTATACTCTTCCAATGGATATTTGTTTCAACTATCGCTAGCTCCTTTGAAATCGTAGAGATTTGGTTTTTCAAACTTGCTATATGCTCTACCTCTAATCCTTCTTTTATAATCTCTACTTCTAGAATGGATGCATTTAGATCCAACTTGGCTAATATCGATGCTTCCTTTTCTTCATTCAATTTTTCAATTAGATGTCCCAATCTAATATTATGTTTCTTTAACTTCGTAACTTGCTCGATTAACTACTCATTTTCCTTCTATGCTTCAACCAATTCTTTGGTTTGAATATTCTCACATGTAGGTATCTTCAATTTTGACTTTAAGTGTTGGATTTCCTTATCTTTCTCTTTCACAAAAGTAATAATTGACCCCATCTTTGTCATTGGGATTTTCTCGAAGAGAGATTACCTTTTGTTCCAAATCACAAATATTTACTAACATTTCTTTCTTCACCACCTTTTCCTTGTTTCAATTTATTTTTTAACTTGGTCACCATTATTATTATCATCTTTTTTATAACTTTTGTGGCTTCGCTTCAACCAATTATTTGTTTTGAATATTATCATATGTTGGTATCTTCAATTTTGACTTTAAGTGTTGGATTTCCTTATCCTTTTCTTTCACAAAATAATTGACCCCATCTTTGTCATTGGGATTTTCTCGAAGAGAGATTACCTTTTGTTCCAAATCACGAAGATTTACTAACATTTCTTTCTTCACCACCTTTTCCTTGTTTCAATTGATTTTTTAACTTGGCCACCATTATTGTCATCTTTTTTATAATTTTTGTGGCTTCAATCAAATCTCTTGACACCATTTTACCAATTTGTTTATGCCATTCAATTTATCTCCCATTAGAATCTTGTCAAAACCAAATTTCACTGGTGTAGTCTCATATTCATTGCATGATTTCTCCCTTATTTTTATCCATTTTTGGATGCTATAGGATGTCTGTGTCAAATGTTCCCTAATAATAATTAAATGAAGTTAATCATCTAGGAGGTGCTAGTCATTCATGACTTGTTTGAGAATTTTTGGATGCTATAGGATGTCTGTGTCAAGTGTTCCCTAATAATAATTAAATGAAGTCAATCATCTAGGAGGTGCTAGTCATTCATGACTTGTTTGAGAAAACAACATTTGCTTTGATTGCTCAAACTATTTTTTATTTAGAACCATCTCTTTGAAAATATCAATATCGTTTTTATTAATTGATATTTATTCAGAAATCTCCGCATCCTGAGTCATTTTATTCGATAAAATTTCATTGGGTTTATTCATTGTTGGAATTTGAATGATTGAAATCATGGAATTTTCAAGAATTAGTCCACTAGTATTTTTATTCTTCTTTCTCTCCTTCTCAACAACGTATTTCTTTGACTCTTATCCTAGTTCTGAACTTGAATCTATTCTCATTAATTTTTACAGTGCCTCTCTTACTTAAATGTTGTCTTGCTCCATCAGGTCCTTTGCTTCTGTCTTTTTCCTAAGTATTTTTTATTTATTCGGAGTCTCTGTGAAATAATCCATTTCTTGCATTTGTGTACCACATTTTGGATTAACTACCATTGTTGCAATAGAAATAACTAACTTATTTATTACATTTGAAGGTTGATAATCATCAATTGGAATAATCTTAATTGATACATTCTTATTATTGATTGGTTCTTTCTTTATAGTTTGTTATACATTTGATAAAACATGTTTTCCTTGCAGAACCACTTGTACTTCTATCCATCTCTCCTTATTTTCTAATCTCTCTTTCTCTGGATATGCATGATGGATATAAAGGGAAAATCTAATGGAAACTCTCAAGTTAGGAATAACATGATATATATCATAATTCCAATCATTTCCCTCTATAAAAGTAAAGGACTTCATTATTTTATCTACCATGGGTAGAGCATACTTACTTTTAATAAAAAAAAAAAAGAGAAAACTTCAACCGGCACA